>JAJOOR010024567.1:0-13411 GCA_036250505.1 Solanum acaule | reverse complement strand
CAACTCATCAATATACCAACAATTCAACCTGAATAAGTATAGATAATCATAGGAAACATCAATACAATCTAATCTAAACATAATTTCACCAATAGAGATCATATTCACAAAGACCCACATCATAGGCCAATTTTCAAGAATTTTGGGATCATGGGTTCTTCAAGAATTCCTTTGAAAACTATCTTAAAAACCTTAATTCCACATTAATTCATTAATAGAATGATTTAGAAAATTGTTTGACAAAGGACCCATGTTTAGATTGAAAATTGGGAATTTTTGGTCTTTGAATCACTTTTGAAAATCTTTGATAAAACACCTTGAATGGGAGGTTATTCAAGAATCAAGAGTTACCATACCTTAATTATTGAAGACCCATGAAATTTAAGAAGAAATCAGTTGAAAACCCATCTTCTAGCTTGAGCTTCATCAAGGACTTCAATGGAGTTCTTGAGAGAATCTATTTTGAGAGGGAAGGGTCAATTTGAAGAATGGGGTCTAATTTTAGGTTTTGGGGTTTTAACCAACTTAAAATACCCTAAAATAGGTAGAATAACCATTTATAATAATTTCCCAAAGTACCCAAACTACCCCTCACTTAGTTGGACCTTTTAAACAAGTCAAACTTGAGTTTTATTTTCACAGATTTCATCGGGAAACAAGTTCGCGACGCGGAGGTGTTCCCACAAGTTTCATAAATTAAATTTTGAGACAGTAGAGTTCGTGACATGTCTGCGACGCGGACCAAACTTTTGGCCCTTGGTGGAGCTAGTCCGCGACGCGGACATGCTCCCTCCATGAGCAACTTCAAGCTGCCAAGGCAGCTTGTTTGGCCAAGGGTTGGGGTCCTCCTCGGGGACCCTTAGGGTGGTCCTGGGGAGTTGTACCCGAATGTTTTGAACCTAAAAACATTTATTAAGACACTAGGGTCACCTCCACTGATTTTAGACTCCAAACAACACATAAAAACATGAACAACATACTAGAACACACCAACACACAAAAGACTAGTTTCTGAACGTCTTGGTCGTCCCTTGACGTTTCACTTCCAAACTCTTTAAAACTGACTAAAAAGGTTATTCTTCATTATTTTAACAAGTTATTAATGTATAAAACCCATGTGAGGCTCTACTTTATCCTACTTCATTTTGAGGGTTGTTACAGTGTGTTCCCAATAAAGATGACTTGAGAGAGAAAATTTTAGCAGAAGCCCATAGTTCCCGATATTCCATTCACCCGGGAGCCATTAAGATGCACCATGATTTGTGGGAGATCTATTGGTGGAATGGAATTAAGAAAGATATTGCGGAATTTTTGGCTAAGAGTCCCAATTGTCAACAAGTGAAAGTTGAGCATCAGAAACTGGGAGGTTTGTCTCAAGACATTAGCATTCCTACTTGGAAGTGCGAAGATCTGAATATGAACTTCATTGTTGGTTTGTCTCGCACCTGGCGACAACATTACTCGATTTGGATTATAGTAGATCGAATGACGAAATTGGCTCATTTCATCCCCGTCAAGGTTTCTTATTCGGCAGAGGACTATGCTAAGTTGTACCTGGGGAAATGATAAAGTTTCATGGAGTGCCTTTATCCATTATCTCCGATCGTGGTACCCAATTCACTTCTTAGTTTTGGAAATATTTTCAAAAGGTCGTGGTACTCGTGTTAAGCTTAGTACGACATTTTATCCTCTAACCGATGGGAAAGAGGAGCGTACTATCTTGACTTTGGAAGATATGTTGAGAGCTTGTGTGATTGATTTCAAGGCTAATTAGAATGATCATCTGTTTTTTATTGAGTTTGCCTACAACAATAACTATCACTCAAGCATTGGTATAGCTCCATTTGAGGCATTATATGGTAGGAGGTGTAAATCTCCTATAGTTTGGTTTGAAGCGGGTGAAGCCGTTTTGATAGGCCTCGATTTGGTACATGATGTTATGGAGAAAGTTTGACTTATTAGAGAAAGGTTGAAAACGGCCTAAAGTCGGCAAAAGTCATATGCCAATGTAAGGAGAAGAGAAATTGAATTTGATGTGAATGATTGGGTTTGTTTGAAAATATCACCCATGATGGGTGTAATGAGTTTTAGTAAGAAAGGGAAGCTTAGTCCCTGTTATGTAGGCCCATATCATATTTTGCGGCGTATTGGTAAGATTGCTTATGAACTTGAATTGCCTAATGAATTGGCATCGATGCATCCAGTTTTCCATGTCTCAATGTTGAAGAAATGTGTTGGTGATCTGACATATATAGTTCCCTTAGAAGGTTTGGGAGTTAAGGAGAATCTTTCTTATGAGGAAGTCCCGGTTGAGATTTTAGACTGGCAAGTCAAGAAGTTGAGAAATAAAGAAGAGTCTTCCGTAAAAGTTTTGTTGAGGAATGAGTTAGTTGAAGGTGCTACTTTGGAGGCTGACGCCAATATGATGTCCCGTTATCCTCATCTCTTTCCTTCTACCCCTACTCTAGCTTGAGGTATTGAGTTCCTCATGGTTAAATCTTTTGGTGTCATATCTTAGATATTCCCATGATTTCCTCATTTATGCATGTTCACGAAAAAGCTTAAGTTTTGAGAAAATGAGTCGACTTGGTTGATTTCTACATGTTTATGTGGATTTGAGTATGAGTTGCATATAGACTTCATGGTATGGTGTTTTGAACATGCTTTAGCTTGGAGTTGATGTTTCCTCCTCGGATATGTGCATTTATGTAATTGCATGCATGTTGGGATATTAGGTTTGATTTCCTACCTTCCTTATGATGTCTTGAATATCATTTGAGAACGAATGATCCCAAGGGGGATATAATGTAACACCTCAGATTCGAAAAGACAACAAAAAATTCAGTTTTCAGAAATCTGGTGCCAGGTCCGACGGTGCCATCCACGACCCGTGGAATGACCCACAGACCGTAGGTCAGGTTCGTTGTTGACCAATTAGTTTTTTTCCAAATGTCAAGTTTTATGTGTTTTCAATGGTTCACCAGGATGGTCCGTTGTCCAATGCATGTGTCATAGGTAGGTCTCGTAGGTGCCCCATACTTAGAGAAAATTAGGGATCAAAAGCCAAGATCCACGGTCGGTACCAATAGGTCGTCGTTGGACCCATGGTCTGTGGATGAGGCCCATCGATCAAGGCCTCAAATTCTAGCTTATGATCCTAAACTACGCCCTAACAGGATAGTCCGTGGTCTGACAAACAGACCGTGGGTCTGGTTGTCGTTGGTGTCAGCAATTACATTTTTAGGGGCATTTGGGTATTTTTCTAATTACTCTATCCTAATACTATGTCATTTTACCCTTCACCAAAACCCCTATATAAGCGTTTTTAACCCCAAAATTCCTCAATTGAATCACTCTCAAATTTATAAAAAAAGAACAAAGTCTTCCTCTCAAATATTTCTCTCTCTAGAAAGCTTGAAGAAGAAGGGTCCAACCTAGGGTTTCAAGTCAAGTCTCCAATTCCACCATTGAAGTTAAGAAATTGGTATTGATGTATGCCGGTTTGCATCCATGGAGCCCTTTCCTCCATGGATTCCCAACTTCTCCAATTTTCAAAGTTAGAAATCTCCAATTGAGATAGTGTTTTTATTCTATTTTATGGGTTCTCTTAATTATTGATTTAATTGATTAACTTATGATCTCTTATGCATGAATTGAGTTAATCTCATATTTTTACGAAGATCCCCATGAACCCATGACATTCCCATGTTTTTCCAAGTTATGACTATGTGATGTGGGTTTTGGATTATGAAAGAAGAATTTATGAAATCAAACATGTTCTCATGAAATCTATGTAAATGTTTTAAGGGTGCTTTGAGAATGAAGTATCAATGATGTTGTTATTGTTGAAAGGATATCTCATATACACATGAAAGCATGATTGTGAAAGGTTTTCTCACATAATAAGGGTTCTTAGGGTTGAAAGGTCTTCTCACATAAAATGAACCAATGTTAAAGAGCTATTCTAATGTTGAGGCAAGAGGCGATTACCCATGCTCTCTAATATAAAGACAAGATGTGATTACCCATGTCACATGATGTAAGGACAAGAAGCTGCGATTACCCATGTTCCTTTAAGAGCTAAGATGAATATGATTAAGAACTATTATGTGGAAGTTAAGCTTAGTACCGAGTGGACAATTGGTAATTACCCATGTCTATAAACTATGTGCCAACATTGGATTGTCTAGATAGACATTAGCTAGTGGATCCACATACGCTAGAAGTTCATGGTCCTTACCTTCGAAAGTAGGATACCTTTTTTCGGTGTGGGATACACCAGAAAGCTAAGAGGAACTAAGGTTACTTCAATAAGTATCTTACGTATGTTTTAAGATGATATTCACTTGCATTGATCATGTTTTACGACTTATGTTTTCTAACATTCAAGATTTATGTTTTAGCTTGATCATCGCATACTTATGAAAAAGTCCTTTTTTTAGCATGTCTTTATATGTTTTTATGCATGGCTATCATACTTGGTACATATTTGCACTAACGCATAATTTTACCTACATTTCCCCAAATGTAGGTATGACAATGAGGATTCCCAGTTTCGTGGCTAGAGTTCTTTGAGGAGATTATGAGCTTTGGTGAGTCTTCATGCTTTGAGGACCGGAAATTTATTGTTTTCAATCTTTCCTTATTTTTAGTGTTGGAACATGATGGACGAGCTACACCCAGATTCATTCTTATGTACTAAATGACTTTGAGACGATGTTTAAACTTCCGATTTATTTGATAAAATTTTAGACTTGAAATGTTTTTCTTAATCTCTTTTATTCTATTATCTTGTATGATGAATGATAAGTGGCTTGTATGGGGCCTCTTGGGATCCAGTACGCCATGTTACGCCTAGGGGCTACCTTGGGCCGTGACATACAACCTGCATAGAAGTCAGCCCAATCTAACAATGCTACAATACATAGTTTACAAGGCTTAATCACATAGTTCAGTAGTCATAGTTCAACAACCAACACGCATCAAGTATGCCAATCACAAGTAACAAGTAGATTAATCACAAGTAACAAGTAGATCAATCACACGTAATAAGTAGATCAATCACAAATATGAAATGCATCAAATCATAATAGTCAACTCTTGCAAGAACCATTTCCCTTCGGCACAATATCACTACCTGGAACCATTTCTCATCTGCTTTATATCACATCACTAGCTATAATCATATTCCTTCAGCTTTATATCATATCACTTGCATGAACCTTTTCCCTTCGGCATAATATCACTAGCTAGAACAATTTTCCTTCGACTTTATATCATTCAACTAGTTGAAACCATTTCCCTTCGACTCTATATCATATAATTTACTGTAACCATTTCACTTCGGCTTTATGTTATATATCTCATCACGGTGTACAACAATCCGTGCACATAAGCAAATTCACACCATAAGGAAGAAATAACAATTCAAGAAATTCATTAATAAATCAAATAGGGGCCACAACAAGGCAATTCACAAAATATCATGGTCCACATGTTGCCTTTTCATTAATCCTCTTTATATTAATTAAGATTAATCAAGTGGAACATTGAACCCATCACCTCATTTCCATTACTACCCATCACACACAATGAAGCGGAATACACGATTCTACTAGATTTACAAGGTTTAGGAGATCACTTGCCTCAATTCAATCAAATAGTCAATCCAAGACTTGAGACTTTCCCTTCCAAACAACGTCGAAAGCCACATAACCTAATTCAATTAAGTAATCACAATAATATTCTAAAAATAACAATACCCATATCACAATCCTTGAAAAATAGTTCATTTATTCAAAAACCACATTCCGAAAATGAGGTTTGAATCTGAAAATCTTTACTTGAAGATGTTACCAAAGGCATTTGAAACTCATTGGCGAAAACCATTTTGAAAATGAACTAAAATAAATTCAAAATCACCATTTTAGTTTAGAACTCAAGTCCTTGAAAAACCTTGCCAATTGCCAATCAAACTCTCAAGTTTTGATATTAAAATCTATAAATGATAAAAGGGAAATGAAGTTTTAGGGTCTTAAAAGCTTACCTAAAATATTTAGCACATGAAATCTCTTCAAAATCGCCTTCAAGCGTTTTGCCAAGCTCAAAAATGAAAAATGGGGATTAAGCCCCAAAATTTGCAGGTCAAAAGTCCCTTTTGATGCCGCAAAAATGACCATGGGTTCGCAAAAGCAAACCCTGCTAAAATCTCGACCATTGCAAACCGATCTTCGCATAAGTGAAGGTCGCGATCGCACCTCCATCATGAAAGTGAGGGTATAGACAATGGCTACCTTCACGATTGCGAGCAGGTCTATGCTAATGTGACCATTGCGATTGTGAGACCTGCAGCACCAGAAACACAACCAACAGTCAAAACATCGAAAGGACCCTTGAGATTCGTTTGGAATCCCACACACACAAAGCATATATGTAATTTGCCTATACCTGACATTTCAGACTCAATGGAATCATTGAAACATGAGTCTGATGTATCCTTGACCAGAAACTCATAGAAGTCACAAAAAACTATCATAATGCCTAAAAAGGCTAAATCAAGCTTGGGACCTCTGAAAATTTAACCAAGACATATATTAGGCATAAAATCATCCTTGAATCCAACAGATCTCTCAAAATTCCGGTCTGAGCATCCGAAGCCCAAATGTTGACCAAAGTCAATACAAAGGCTAAAATTTCACAAATTTCCAACTTAGGACCTCAAATCCTCAAAAAGACTCCGAATCTGAAATCTTCAACTCTTTAAGATACATCTTCCCATTTTGTGACTAATAAAATCGACAGAATTCCATTATGACACTCTAAACTCCAAAAGACACCGAAAACCACTTTTTAACAACTTCAGCCTTACAAACTCAAATCTTACAAAATTCACAAGTTTTTATTCAAAGTTCGAAAACAACTTTTAAAATTCAATAAAAAGTTACTTAGGGTCAATATCAGGAGGGAAAAAATGGTAATTTTCCAAAAATGACCAACGGGTCATTATAGTTATTATATGAAATAATTCTCAATGATACCATGCTGAAGTGGGCATGAGTCGAATCGAGTTTGGGAGAGAAAGAAAAGATCTGGAAAATATTTGCACCCAGGTCCGCGTCGCTGTAACACCCCGTATCCTAAATAGACCAAAATGCAGATTTTGAGAAGCTGCTGGTGCAACCCACGGTTGCCATCCACGGACCGTAGGTCAGGCCACGGCCTGTGCTGGTGGTCTGTGGTTCACCACTGCAACCCCTCCCCAAACCCAGCTCAGAAAATCGGCTAAGTCTTGACCCACGAACAGACCCACAGTTTGTAGGTCAGACCACGGTCCGTAGGTCAGACCACGGTCTGTGGTCTATGTCCGTAGATCAAGACTCATTTACTCAACCTCTGACATGAACTACGGTCGACCAGCATGGACCGTCGTTCAATTCACGGTCCGTAGGTCCGACCGTAGATGAGGGTCAACAGCCAGTTAGAAGAAAATTATTGATTGAGTCAACTTCAAATGGTCATAACTCTTAGCACAAAATGTATTATGTGTCCCATGACCTATGATATGATAGATAATTGAATCCTGTTTCCAACTCCACCAAGTTTTCTAAAATCCGACCTCTGAGTAAAAAGTTATGCTCGTTTTAGTGAAGACCTACCGAACAGACTTGACGAACGGACCCAAACGACGGCCGGTAGATCAAACGACGGACCGTCATTCCTTCCGTGGATGGGCTTTGCCAAAATTAAGTTAGGGTTGTTTTGGTCCTTTTCCTATTTCGTTGGACCCCTAAGCTACGTCGTTTAGACCCTAAATTATGAGGTTTTAGTCAGTTTAAGCCTAGAAACATAACTAGAACTTACCTAAGTCAAATCATTAATCAAAACTTAGTTGGGGCCTGTCCCAGCATTTCTAGTCTGTTTGAAGCTATTTTCAGGCATAGATAGATTCAGTTTAATATTGAGTTAATATCTTCTTTGTATTAAACTCATCAGTTTTCATTTATCTCAGTTATAGTATATGGGTATTCCCCATCCGTTTAATTTTATTTATGATTTAGCTTCCGCATTAGTTTATTATCTTTAGTATGCTCATGATCAGGCCAACAGGGTTAGCTTGGGATCAGTTGTGGTCCTAGGTCCCGTATCCGCGTCTCGGGGGTAGTCTCAGGGCGTGACAAACTTGGTATCAGAGCATTAGGTTTAAGTGTCCTAGGATGTCTGAAAGGCTGCACTAAGTAAAGTCTTATTCATTGGTGTGAAGTGCACCACATCTAATGAGAGGGAGGCTACGAGGTATTTTAGGAAAACTTCACTCTCTTTGTTATTCCTATCGTGCATTGGTATGATTTCCTTCCTAATCCATCGTTATGCGCTTAAGATCATACCTCCCCGTAGAGCTAATGCCAGGAATGCTAACGCAATTCCTCTAGTCCCAAACCATGAGATTAAGAATGAAGAGTTTTAGAATGTGATCCAACTATTGGCTCAGAGTATGACCAACCAGAACAATCAGCAGGTTCCAGTTCCTACTAATAGAAATGGTGGATCAGTGGCATCTAGAGTTCGAGATTTTTTTTAAGGATGAATCCGCCTGATTTTTAGGGTCACAAGTTGGTGAAGACCCACAAGATTTCATTGGAAGGGTTAAGAAAATCTTTGGAGTAATGCAAGTGACTGGTAATGGTAGGGTTGAGTTGGCATCCTACCAGCTTAAGGATGTGGCTCACATATGGTTCACTCAATGGAAAGACAACAGGGACTACTTTGTATTTTGTAACTCCTTATATCGCAGTCAACTTCAATGTTAGTCCAGAAACTCTCTCAGAACCCTTCTCAGTCTCTACTCCAGGCGGTGACCCAGTTATTGCTAGACAGGTATACAGAAATTGCCCTGTCACAGTCTCTCAGAAAGTCACCTCAGCAGATCTTGCAGAGTTGGAAATGGTAGACTTCAATGTCATTCTAGGCATAGATTGGTTACATTCATGTTATGCCTCAGTCGATTGTAGAACTAGGATTGTTCATTTTCAGTTTCTAGACGAACCAATCTTAGAATGGAAGGGTAGTAGCTTAGCGCCTATAGGTCTATTCAATTCTTACCTTAAGGCCAGAAAGATGATCTCTAAGGATTATCTCTATCATCTAGTTCAGGTTAAGGATTCAAGCTCCGAAACCCCAGCTCTTGAGTCAATTCCTGTGATTAATGAGTTTCCAGAAGTGTTTCCAGAAGATCTTCTCAGAGTCCTTCCCGATACAGAAATCGACTTTGGAATTGATCTCATTCCAGATACCCAGCCTATCTCTATTCCTCCATGCAGAATGGCTCTAGCTGAGCTTAAGGAATTGAAAGAGCAGTTGAAAGACCTTCTAGATAAGGGCTTCATCAGACCTAGTATTTCGCCATGGGGTGCACCAGTGTTGTTCGTAAAGAAGAAAGATGGTTCTCTTAGAATGTGCATTGACTATAGGCAGTTGAACAAAGTCACAATCAAGAATAAGTATCCCATCCCCCGAATTGATGACTTGTTCGGCCAACTTCAGGGTGCTAGTCATTTCTCAAATATAGACCTCAGATCAGGTTATCATCAACTTAGAGTCAGGGATAGTGACATTCCGAAGACAACCTTCAGAACTTGGTATGGTCATTATGAATTTGTAGTTATGTCATTTGGACTAACCAATGCTCCTGCAGCTTTCATGGATTTGATGAACAGAGTGTTCAAGTAGTACTTAGACTTATTCGTTATCGTCTGTATTGATGAAATCCTCATTTACTCTAGGAATGAGGAAGAACATGCGAGTCATTTTAGATTTGTTCTGCAAACTCTCAAAGATCGCCAGTTATTTGCAAAATTTAACAAGTGCGAGTTTTGGTTACAATCAGTTGCTTTCCTTGGGCATATTGTGTCTAGTGAAGGAATTCGAGTAGATTCCCAGAAAATAGAGCAGTGAAACAATGGCCCAGACCTACCTCAGCTACAGATATCAGATGTTTCTTAGGTCTAGCGGGCTATTACAGATGGTTCATGGAAGGATTTTCATCCATAGCCTCACATTGACTAGGTTGACTCAGAAGATGGTCAAGTTTCGATGGTCAGATGATTGTGAGAAAAGCTTCGCAGAACTAAAAACTAGGTTGACTACAGCTCCTGTCTTGACTCTACCAGAGGGTTCAGATGGTTATGTGACCTATTGTGATGCATCCAAGGTCAGCCTAGGTTGTGTATTAATGCAGCGAGGTAAGGTTATATCTTATGCTTCCAGACAACCTAAGGTACATGAGAAGAATAATTCGACTCATGACCTCGAGCTTGCAGCAGTGGTGTTTGCACTCAAGATTTGGAGACACTACTTGTATGGTGTTTATGTAGATGTGTTCATAGACCATAAGAGCCTCCAGTATGTATTCACCCAGAAATAGTTGAATCTTCGCCAGAGAAGGTGGCTTGAGTTCCTCAAAGATTATGATATGAGAGTGCATTACCATCCGGGTAAGGCGAATGTAGTAGTAGATGCTCTTAGCAGATTATCTATGGGTAGTGTAGCACATGTTGAGGAAGAAAGAAAAGAGCTAGCAAAGGAAGTTCACAGACTTGCTCGCCTAGGAGTTCGTCTTATGAGCATATCAGATAGTGGTGTAACGGTTCAAAATGAGGCAGAATCTTCTTTGGTAGTAGAGGTTAAGGAAAAGCAAGACAGTGATCCAATCTTGCTTGAACTTAAGGGTGCGGTCCACAATCAGAGAGTGGAGGTTTTCTCCCAAGGGGGAGATGGTATGCTTCGCTACCAGGGTCGATTATGTGTTCCTAATGTGGGCGAGTTGAGGCAGCATATCCTTGCAGAGGCCCATAACTCCAGATATTCCATCCATCCAGGTGCCACTAAGATGTATCGCGATCTGCGGGAAGTCTATTGGTGGAATGGTATGAAAAGAGATATAGCAGATTTTTGTGGCTAAGTGCCCCAATTGCCAGCAAGTCAAGGTAGAACATCAGAGACTAGGATGCATGACTCAAGAGATTGACATTCCTACTTGGAAGTGGGAAGTGATAAACATGGACTTCATCACAGGTTTACCTCATACTCGCAGACAGCATGACTCCATTTGGGTGATTGTTTATAGGGTTACTAAGTCTTCTCGCTTTTTGGCACTCAAGACTATAGATTCGGTGGAGGATTGCGCCAAGCTTTACATTAATGAGATTATGAGGTTGCATGGGGTTCCTTTGTCTATCATCTCATATAGAGGTCCTCAGTTTACCTCTCATTTCTGGAAGTCATTTCAGAAGGGTCTTGGTACTCAGGTTAACCTTAGTACAACATTTCATCCACAGACGGATAGTCAGGCAGAGCGTACCATTCAGACCTTAGAGGACATGTTGAGAGCTTGTGTGATCGACTTCAAGAGTAGTTGGGATGATCACCTTCCTCTTATTGAGTTCGCCTACAACAATAGTTATCATTCCAGCATTCAGATGGCCCCTTATGAGGCATTGTATGGGCGTATATGTAGATCTCCAGTTGATTGGTTTGAAGTAGGTGAAGCAGCCTTGATAGGATCAGATTCAGTCCTTGATGCTATGGAGAAAGTGCAACTCATTAGAGATAGACTTAAGACTGCCCAGAGTCGCCAGAAGTCTTATGCAGATATGAGAATAAGGGAACTAGAGTTCCAAGTTGATGATTGGGTTTTCCTGAATGTGTCACCTATGAAGGAGGTGATGAGATTTGGCAAGAAAGGGAAGCTCAGTCCCAGATATGTAGGCCCTTACCGAATCTTGAAAAGGATTGGTAAAGTGACTTATGAGTTAGAGTTGCAAGCAGATTTAGTAGTATTGCATCCAGTCTTTCCTATTTCACTTTTGAAGAAGTGTGTGGGTGATCCAGCATCCGTAGTGCCATTAGAGATTGTGGCCGTAAAAGATAGCCTTTCTTATGAGGATGTACCAGTTGAGATTCTTGATCGTCAAGTTAGAAGGTTGAGAAACAAAGAAGTCTCTTCAATCAAGGTTTGGTGGAGGAGTCAGTCCATAGAGGGAGCCACTTGGGAAGTAGAAGTGGCCATGAAAGCCAAATATCCTCACCTCTTTCCTTATGATTTCACTCCAGCTTGAGGTAATAGTTCCTCTTCAGTTTTTCAGTCATTCATGCGTAAATTCAATCTTAGAATCATGTTCCTTCAGTTTGTACTTGCATTTTCAGCATATTTGCATGTTCTTGGAACTCAGTTCAGTCAGAAATTCATTTCTTAGTGTTTAGTGGTAGGGATTGCAGCCCTTTCCCTCGATTTCAGCTAGTTTAGTCTTCTTTCGAGGACGAATGTTCTCAAGGGGGAGATAATGTAACACCCCGTATCCTAGATAGACCAAAATGCAGATTTTGAGAAGTTGCAGGTGCAACCCACAGTTGCCATCCACGGACCGTAAGTCAGACCAAGGCCCGTGCTGGGGGTACGTGGTTCACCACTGCAACCACTCCCCAAACCCAACTCAGAAAATTGGCTAAGTCTCGACCCACGGACAGACCCACGGTCCGTAGGTCAGACCACGGTCTGTGGTCAGTGTCCGTGGATCAAGACTCATTTACCCATCCTTTGACACAAACTACGGTTGACCAGCTTGGACCGTCGTTCAATGCACGGTCCGTAGGTCCAACCGTAGATGAGGGTCAGCAGTCAGTTAGAAGAAAATTGTTGATTGGGTCAACTTCAAATGGTCATAACTCTTAGCACAAAATTAATTATGTGTCCCATGACCTATGATATCATAGATAGTTGAATCCTCTTTCCAACACCACCAAGTTTGCTAAAATCCGACCTCAGAGTAAAAATTTATGCTCGTTTTAGTGAAGACCTTCCGGACAAACTTGACCGACGGACCCAAACGAAGGCTGGTAGATCAAACGACGGACTGTCGTTCCTTCCGTGGATGGGCTTTGCCAGAAATAAGTTAGGGTTGTTTTGGTCCTTTTTCTATTTCGTTGGACCCCTAAGCTACGTCGTTTAGACCCTAAATTATGAGGTTCTAGTCAGTTTAGGCTTAGAAACATAACTAGAACTTATCTTAAGTCAAATCATTAATCAAAACTTAGAAAATTAGAACACTAAAAGGAGAAAGAAGTCAAGAACCCTAGTTCAAAGAACGCATCAAGTTTTCTTCAGTTCCAGCCCAGAAATCAAAGGATTTCTCCGTGAAATTTGTCACCAGGTATGTGGGATTTCACTAGTGGGTTCCTTTCGCCCATTAGGTCCCTAGAATTCAGTTAAATTCTTGATTCCATGATTATGAACAGACCTAGGGTTTCTAGAATTTCAACAGATCATCATGAATTAGTTATTTAAATGTTCCAAATCAGATTATCATGTTATTGCTCAGTTTATTGCATGAATTTCAGAACCCTAGCTATGTATTTC
>JAJOOR010024565.1:0-11734 GCA_036250505.1 Solanum acaule | reverse complement strand
AATGGTTAGTAGATATAAATGTGGGGTTGTTTTAACAAAATATAAACTCATGGATCAATTATTGTATTAAAATATCTCAAATCATGATATGAAATCACATGGTGATTCCATATCATGGTTTTTGGAGAATATGATATCACCTCTCATGATATGGAATCATGAGATGAAATCAGCGTAAAATCGCATGTCCAAACGCTGATTTCATCTCACGACACCATATCATGATATGATATCGCATGGCCAAACGCCTACTTAGTGTTTTTCGTTTTGATAGATCTACTGACCGCGAAACGAACAAAGCAAATTATCATTCAAGATGAAACTTCGACTTCGAATGGAGATATGATTCCATGGCGTTTATTAGTGAATTTTTTTTTTCCAAAGTATCAAAATCGTATTATCCTAATGGTTAATCCGAATGATACAATTGGTACAATTAAAGCATACATTCAAGAGGAAAGGGGGATTTCTTTTAAGAAACAGAGAATTCTGAGCAAAAATGGTGAAGATCTGAGTGATGTGCAGAAACATAGAGATTCTTCGTTAATTCTTTGATATGCAAACAGTCTACCCTCATATTTTATCTAATAGTATTTTTTTTTGGATTTTGAATTTAATGATTTAAGATTTATTTGTATATACTTATTATTACATTCGATTGCAAACAGTTTACCCTCATGTTGTTGTTGGTTAATTGGGAAGCCATTGAATCAAAGCAAAGATGGCACTCACTGAAATTGATCAAAATACAACATTTTAAATCCTAATGAATGAACAAGTAAACAGTATATTAATTAATTAACTGCAGTTTCATAGGAACATATAGGAAAACTAATCAGTCTAATAGCCCAAAAAATAAGTATGCACTATATGGTTAGCTAATGGAAATTTCATTGGATGTATTCATTTGTTCGATTGAATAAGAGACGAGATGATCATCACCATGCAAATATTAACGAGCATGCTATTTTTGTTTAGACCTGGTAATTAAGAATTAGGATACAAGTGATTGGATACTATTGAAAGGTAACCTGTATTTCTTGACCTTGAGACTCAAACGTTGATCTGAGCTTAGCAACATACAAATTATATATGCCAAGTTCTCGATGACACTAATAAGAAAGACATTTGGATACTATTTCATGGTTATATGAATCTCTAGGCATACACGTGCAATGCACGTGAGATGAATCTAGTTTATATAAAAGAAAAAAAGTTATCATCAAAGAGGTTAACACGAATCATGGCATCTTGATCAAGCTGTTACTGATATTACTGCTACAGTATGAATTTAAGCTTTTATAAAGGTTCATTTTCAGAGTCCATTTTAGGCATCTAGGGGACTACAGGAATTATGCGATTTTCTTAGTTTTTCATGTGTGTTAACCCATGAATATTTTGGTGATATGATTTTTGAACGATGAGCGACAACAGACTCATTAATTTCAAGATGTGTTACGATTAATTATTAGTGATAATTCAGACAAAAAATGAAAATATCATAGATAGAAAATTCCGGAAAAAAAAAAGACATGAAGTGTCATTTAGTGCAATTTTTAAATTAAAAAAAGAAAGTATACATCATGCATCATCAAATTAATAAGGTAAATATATTTTGATACCTAGTTAATGATAATTAGGATAGAAATAAAAATACATAATAGTTCAAATAGTAAAATCACAAAAATATAATAGTTTAAATGTATTTTTAATGTTATTTCTTTTTTAAATTTTGAATCTCTTTTTTGAAATTTAGTTGACCGATGTTCATAAAAAAAAGAAAAAAAAAACTAAACTCCATTATCTCACGATCCTCCATTTGTGCCGTTCCCAACGGTCACATGCCGCGACTCGCTGCCCACTCGCCGGAAATGACTGAACCACGATCGCCGATTAACACCCCACCTGAAGAAGTACAAACATCGCAAAGCCCTAACAACATAGTTCCCGAGATTCCATTAGAAATCATCAGTGAAGAAGAAATGGCGATAATAGAAGCTGCCTTTGCAGCCTCGCGATCTCTGGTTAAGTCACCGTTCCGTGCTTCTTCATCGCCGGCGCATTTCCAGAACAACGTTAGGTCGATACAGTCGATTACTCTGTTATCGAAACGGAGTTTATCGAGTTGTTCTTCGCAAAGTGATTCGTTAGTGGTTGATGTAGAAGATTCTGGAAGGTTAATGAGTAGTCAGAAGAGGAATAGAGTTGTCGCTTCGTTGTTGAGTCGGTATCGGAGGAAAAGAGGATTGGCTGTTACTGATATTACTGCTACAGTATGAATTCCAAAACTTTATACTCCATGTGTCCCAATTTATGTGACAATTTTTTTTATGATTCTGTAAAATTGCAACTTGTAGTACTTTTGTACTTGAGCTAATCCAATTTAGCTTCAAAGATTAGTTAAATTGACTCTTAGGAGAAAGTGAAAAGTGCCACATAAATTGGGAAAGTGGGAAATACAATTTGGTGTGGTAATGTTTACAAGTTGGTGTCTTTTGATGTTGTAGTTTGAAAAACTGTGGTTTCCTGATGTTCCATTGTTTGAATGTTTAGAGGAATTTTGAATTGCTTGCTGAATTGTTGCATTGAACATGAAGGCGTATTATCATCAGATCTCCTATTTTATATGACTTTATTTGAATGATTATATAGTTTAAGATATTAATTTGACTTCATTTCTTAGAGTGGTATAGTGGACGAAAAATCGAAGTAAAAGTGTGATTTGATAGAGTTCAACTATTGAATAGCCTAATGAACTTGAATTATTGAAGTTGTGAATTATCTAGTAATCTTGGCACAGATAGATATTGGTTGGACATGTTATCTGTGTTGTTTCATGGACAGACTTGAGTATTGAGATGGAGCGGGCTGAAGTAAGACTACTCGTCTGATTTATTATTAAGTTATAGGATGTAGTATGATGTTTAGTGCAAAAGATGTATTTCATTATAGAATCACTTGAGATATTGCGTGAGACTACATGATTTTGAATCTAGATCAGACAAATGGCTTATTAAACTTCTAGCTGGTTCATTGTGCATCTACTGCAGTGAGAAGTGGCTTTTGTTATATGTCCAGAATATGTTGAATCCATTGACCATGTAGAAGAAATAACTAAGAAATAAAAATGATGTTCTCTCTAACAACTTAAGTTTTTAGATGAGATGGTCACATAATTCAACCTAGTATCAAAGTAGGAAGAGGTCTGAATTTGAGTCTAACCATCACCCATCATCAAAAGGAATTTTCAGGTGCTTGGCCCACAAAAAAAGAAAATCAGGTTTACATGTGAGAGGGCATGTTGAAGACATAATTAAGTAAATAAAAGTGGTGTTTTTCTAACAACTTAAACTGTTTAGATGAGATGGTAACACAATTCAAAAAATCATGTCTCAATTTCAATATTTCTCTGTAACAACTCTGATTTGTTGTTCTTTCGGTCTCAGGAAGCAGATCAGTCCTGTTGAGCATTGACCAATATGAGTTGCTGGACTTCCTCGAAATCTTGAACCTGTAGTTCTAATTTATTTTATTTGGTTTCTCTTCAATACCCTCTCATTGTGGATAAACTTCCTTTCTAGGTTACCCTACAGAGATACAGTACTAGGAATAGAACTATTCTATATATTTTATGTGAGAGTTTGGCTAGTGCAAACAGAAGTACTTGCTTGAGCCTTTCTGATGTAAACATTCCTTTTTTATCATGTTCTTGTGTTCTGCATTTGTTTTGTTTATATTTGCAAGTCATTGTGCGAGGAGAAAGTTCCCCTGAAACATGATTTTACTGATTCTTTATCCTCATAATCGCAAGTTGCCTTCAGGAATGGTGTGAAAAAAAGATGGAGTATACTCTTCTTTGTGGCAAACGAGAAAAGACCAAAGCTATGGAAGCTGGTAGCAGTCGTCATGAAGAACTTGAAGAAGAGGTATTCCCTATAGAGAGTTTAGTCATCCATTTATTTTATATTTAACTATCTCAGTTCAAGTGATTAAGGCAAAAGTAATTTGACAGGACATATATTTCGTATTGTTCTGTATGTCCGTTTGGTGAAGGGAGATGAAGAGATAATATCAAGACTCATGCCAAATTCCAAAATGTTTCTATATGTTTAAACATTTCCATTTTCGAAGTAATTCTTTTAGTGTACTCTTATTTCTTAGATTTCCTGTTCTCACCTTACTGTGAGTTTGAATTTGTGCAGGTGATCAGAAAGGTAAAAGTTCGTGTTGACTCAGCTGAAGATGTATGGGCATTAAAGTTCTTAAATTTCATAGTTGGTGCCAATCAATTGTTATTTGATGGATTGACACGTGAATTGCCCTTGTAAGTCTCTTTTTCATCTTTTGCTTGTTCACAATAATTCTTTAATATTCCTAGAAGTAAGTTAGTTGATAACAGTGTTCCACATCAACCATCAATTGTAGCTAATGAGCTTATTTACTGTGTTTCTATAAACCTTTTTTGTTAATCAAACAGAGGTGTTTGCATATTTAAGTGTCATGTACAAATTTCATGACCCAATAATGAAACACCTTGACCCTTTAATCTCAATTAAGAAGATGGTGGAGGTGTAAGAGTCACCACCATTTGATTCACTACTTTAACTTTTCATCAACTTATAACTTTTGATCTACCTACTAGATTAGTTTGGCTCTGTTGCAGACCCAAAATAGAAAAATAAGTGTCTCATGTCTAACAACTTAAACTTTAGCAATCACGCAATAAAACATACTATCAGATTAAATGAAGGTTTTCAAGTCTCACTGCTATCTATTTATTAAAAATAATTTTCATGTGTTTGGGGAAAGGAAAAAAAGAATCAAACCCACATGTTAGGATGCATGCTTGCAGGTTAAGAAAAACAAATGTGTGTTCTTGTCCAGTTGTTTTCCTGTAAAGTACATATTTGTCCCCACTGGTAAACACCTATTGACACCTGTGACCATTAGGTGCATTTTCTTGCTGCGCTTGTGCATATAAGGCATTACTACATGTCCATCCAAAGTTGCGTGTGATTGAATGTATATCCTCACATTAATCCACCTCAACCTTTACTTCTGCACATGTAGATGAAGTTTCCTTGTTAACAAGTTCACTGATTCCTGCAAAGTAGAAAGAAATTATGAAATATTCTTTATGATTTGCATCCTCATTAGCTGCTGAGCTAGTTCATTTGGTTCATCAGAGTAGGTTTTGCTGAAGGTGTATGGATGGTGGGAGTTATTGATGAGATACGAATGCCGGAAGGACAAAGTGATTCATATCCAAAGTTAGTTGACACAAAAACACGAGCAACAGCTAGCCTTCCTCGTGAACCGCAACGGAGGAACGGAAGGTATAGTTTTTCACTGAATGTTGAACAGCAAAGAAACTTTAATATGGTGCATCTCTGAGATGAAGAGAGATGCACATATCTAAATTTCTTTACTATTCAAAATGTATTTACGGGTACAAAATCTGATGAACTGATGGCCTTCTATGGCAGGCTTCAGCTAATGTGCTACAAGCATTTGTGGGACAGCTTGGTGGCTGATGACTTCCCCTCCCGGCAGTTCTTTGAGTTCTTCTCTCTGAATCCTAATCACATTTTATCTGCAGAAATCAGAGAACATACTGCCAAATGTGGTTTCGCTGCTGAGGTATTACCCAAGAAGAAAAAAAAAAAGAATGAAAAGTTCTTTAGGATTATATTATTTCTTTCATATTTTAATGAAAAAGTTAAGTAGAAATGGTATGGAAAGTTTTTTAGGATTATCTTATTTCTTTCATATTTTAATGAAAAAGATAAGTAGAAATGGTACATAATTTGAAGAAGTTGTAGGATTGTTAGCCAAGCCGCAAAGCTACCTTTTTCATGCATGTGGAATATCATGAGCCCGAAGCAGACAATTTGTTTGGCTCCTAAGCGAACTCTTAATAATTGTCTTGCAGTTAGCAGTTACTTGAAGGCATAAACTTGAGTTCTCTTAGGATCTACTTTCTCTTTTCTTTTTCTCAAAAAATTTACTTGTTTGGGACTGAGGGGCGTTACTGTTGTATTTCTCTAAATTTTCCCTTTCTGAGAAGCCTTTTCTTCATCCTTCTTCCCAGTGTGATCAAGACTAGAAACGGAGGTTCCAATGATCATGATGATTAATTATTTCAGGATAAAAAATAGATACAGCTTTACTTCAGTGCATATGACTAAAAAGAGTTTGTGGTTAGGGTCTAAGTCTTTCACAACACCACTGAATAAGTGTCTAGTTTATTATGGATGTTGCAGATTCATCTTGGTTTCCTGCTATCAGAATTTTACTGATGATTTTAGCCTTTGGAAATATTTTGTTTATGTCTTATGTCGGTTCACATCCAACTCTTGGTTGTTAATGCAGACTCTTACTGATATGTTGAGGTACTCTCGTAATACTTGGTGCATGCTTCCACCAGCACATGAGCAACTATTGTTGAGGTGAATTGGAATTTCATGTAGCATGCTAATGTTTTGTATTTTTCAGATAGTACAATTTTCTTGTTTTTCTAATCCTCTTCTACCAATATTGCTTTCGTTTTGTTGATGACATCTTTCTCTGTTTCTCTTTTCTGGCTAGTGAGATGTCTGAAATTAACCTGTGAAATCATAGCTCTTCCATATTAGAAAGAAATCCTTCATTTTAGAAAGAAATATGAAGCTCAACTTGAACAGAGTTCTTTGGCAAAAAAGTAGATAACAAGGTTTGACTACATTGAAGACCGATCTTTAGAGATTATTATCTGATGGCTCATAATTTATTTGCTTCTGCATGAAAAGCTCTGAAGACTCGGGAGATTGCCCTCATGTTTCTATGCTTTCATCCAGTTCTCTATATATTTAATTTGTAGTACTTTTTTTACAATTAGATAGGTTTATTTGTCTTATTTAATAGTTGGTATGAAAATCACTTCCTAGCCAATACATGCACAAGTTTCACCTTTAAAAGTGACAAATTAGTACAATCAGTTGCATAATCCAAACCAAACAGGTCCAAGAAAGTTCATTTGCTGAAAGCTTCATTTCATGCATTAGAAGACGCACTTTTACATATTAGATGTTAGTAAATCTTTTGGATTCTCTTTTCTGCAGGTATGAATTTCAAGGAGATCAATCATTGCTTGGTGAAGATCAGTTTGAGTATGATCTTGACTGGGTAAAGGGTCAAATAAAGTGTTCGTTAGAGGTATGGCGAGGAGAAAGAGAAGCCAGTTACACCCCTGAAGACGAGCGATGGAAATGCTCGTCTTGCAAGTTTGCTTCTGAATGTCCAGCCAGCAATTCTTGCTCTCCAAGAAGAAAGGACACTGAAGGCTAACTGGTACGTTTGGCAAATTGCATTGGTAGTGTAAAATTCATTTACACTGTTCGTGAATATAACTTAAAACTCTTTAATAAACTTGGCGTTACACAAAGAAGCCAAACAGTATCTATTAGTATTACTCCTACCTGTAGGTACATTCTGAACCTGAAAATTCATTGTTGTACCATTTTTCTTTTCCATTGTATGTAAATTCATTTATGTTGTAATTGTTATTGAACCTCAATTCATTGTTGATATTTGTAATGTCAAAGCTATTGACATGATCTCACAGTGAACCATAGCAAATGTATTGTTAATACTCATTTTCTCGTCTCATACTTTATTTCGTGTAAAATAACATATTAATTTCCGTATAAGTTATATTTAAATTAGTAAGTATTCTCAAAAGAAGCAAATCATGCTTTCTAGAGGTGAATCGTGAGTCCAAAGACGATAGCAGGAAGATGCACGACTGCAACTGGTTTTTCTGATAACTTGCAAACCTCATTTCAAGCAGCTCTAATACTTCACCTAGTATTTTTTGTCCTACAGAAGAAATAAACGTGTGTTCTTGTGAGTATCAGGACCCAACAATTCAAAAGAAAGGTAGGAACGCCTATAAATAACAAGACTAGAATGGTCAAGAACGAACAATGAGAAAGTGAGGATGAACATAAGAGGCAAGTAAGATAAAATAATTACTTTACTTGTACTAATAAACATTAGTATGTGACAGAAAAAAGTTAAAAAACAAAAAAAGAGAGCAAGAAGATTTTAGAAAGGATATCATGGGCATACCAGATGAAGTGATCATGAATCCAAATGTTGAGGGTTAAAGCAATCCTAAGTCGGTCCGCGCCTTTGCACAGACATGTAGATGCATATTCTCCATTAGCAAAGTTTGTCTCAAGGCAGATGATGGTACAGAGATGGATACTACTTTATAGCGACCCTACACGATATAGGTGAGGGTGAGGGATAAGCACTAGATTTGGTCAATTCACCAAGCAGTGATAGACTACATCAATTCCTTTGGACCCTTTATCTCTGTGGAAGAGATGAGAAATGGGGAACAAAGACGAACAGCTTTCATGATTGTGAATAAGCCGAACAGGCATAGACTGCAAGTTGAGGATGAATATTAATATTACATTAAGAAAAGAGAGTCTATGGAAGAGTCATAATAGTCAAGTAAGATGAAGAGTGAGATACATAACAAGAATATATGAACTGCTATTGAGATGAATTTCCAAAGGCAATAAACACACGCATGCATGGTAAATGATTTCTAGTTCATTAATATTACATTGAGCTATCAACTTTCTGGAGCAAATTATTTCAACTCCTGCCTATACCAGATTTCATCATCTACGCTTTGCGCTGCACAAAGATTTAATCAAGCAAAAGCAATCAACAAGAAAGCAAAGGAAAGTAAACAAAAATAAGAAGCTTGCTGAGGAAAAAGAATAACTTACATCTATTTCCTTTTAATATTACAGGTATTTCCCATCAATATATATGGTGGGAATTTGAGAAATATTTGGCCAGTATTTCCCCTTGTCAAATTCTAAGAGTGGTTTGAGAAATGGGCATTTGTAAATAGATAGTGTAGAGATGGAAGGGGGCATCCCTGATTCTGGAAGAGATTGGAGATTAGGGCAATGGTGGATCTCTAGACGTCGAAGCGACGTGAGGCGGCAAAGTCCTTGAGTTGATAGTTAATGGAGATCATGAAGGTCATATAAATATAGCTCAGAAAGAGAGGAGGGAAGCCCTTCTTCCAGCAGTGACTGAATTTGAGGTAAATTAACAGCATATAGAAGTTTAAGAGAGGTGAGGCTTTTGAGAAGTTGGCTGCTTAATGTTTTCAGATTGGATATGATAAGCCTTCTAATAGTGCAAGGCAACTCCCAATTCTCATCAGCAAGGAACTTTTCGTCACTGCCATCATGGTAGATGATTAACCCTGTGAGACAGGGAAGTCTCTGTAAATGCCACTCCTTTCGGCCATTCACTAGTTTCTTGCAATTATCGATCCAAAGTTGTTGTAAATTGAAGGGCAATCCTCCTTCAGGAAATGACTCTATTCCTGGACATTTATCCAGTGTCAGTTCCTTAAGAGATGGAAGGATTTCCTGCATATGCTCTGGCAGCGACTTCAGCTTCTTGCAGTCGCGGATGTGCAATGACCTCATCTGAGTCCCATATGCCACTGAAAGTATCTCAAGATTCTTACAATCATTAATATAGAGATTTTCAGTCCCAGTAGGAATTAGAAGCCTTGTAAGATTGCAGCAACTACTTACAATCAAAGAGAGTGTTCTTGGGACTAACTCAGGTGATATATCATCTATAGAATCACATCCACTTAGATGCAACATCTCGAGAAACATGTTAGAAATCATCTCACTAACTGGTGCCTCCAATTTCAGTTTCTTGCACTGATATATGTGTATTCTCTTCAAGGTACTTGGCAGAATGCTAATAGGTAAGGAGGTAAGAGACTTACAATCAGTAATATCTAATTTAACAATCTGCTTCATTCCCTGAAGTTGAGATGTGAGCACTTTAGCATTAGAACCAACAACTTTAAGCCTTTTTAATTCAAAAAAAGGAGTTTCAGGAAACTTCTCGATCAACTTGGGGCAATCTTTAATTGAAAGGTCCTGAAGTGCAGGGAACTCTCCCTTCCCCAGTACACACCACTTCTCCAACTCCGGCATATCTGCAAATTTAAGCTTCTCAAGAGAATTAAATGGCTTTTTGGAAGACGAACTGCCATAGAATTCATTGGTCACCTCTGTTAATCGATGCATCCCTCTAATGGCAAGGAACTTCAGAGAAGGAAGCTGTCCCAGTGCTGGCAAGGAATCACAGTCCTTGCAGTTGCTAAGAAATAATTTTACAAGCTTAAGAAATGAATGGTCAGAGAGCCAGTTTGGAAATTTTGTCCCTCTATAGCCAGTGATTCGGAGTTCTTTTATGTTTGAATTTGGACGTAGCTCATCAAGTATGCCTTTTTCATTTTGTGAACTCTTGGCAATACTTCCTCTCCACTCCGACTATAACTTTTCAACATGTTCCTTTTCCTTCATATTTGCCTTCAGAGCTTCCGCTCCATCAAACACATTTTGCAACTCTAGAATTGATAGAGATCCATACAAGTTATGTACTTCACCCAAATCCCCAATTCTCAAACTACTGCAATGAGTAAGAAGAAACTTGGCTCCAACTAGCATATGAAGGCTTTTCAACTTGCTCAAATGTAGCGGCATCTTCAAGCGACAAGTGTTGCTTATGTCAAGATGACGCAAGTTAATCAACTTCTTCATCTGCAGCGGTAGCTCCTCAAGTTCAGCACAAGATGACAGCTCTAAGTTATACAATACACAAATGGAATCTGGCAACCTTTTTATCTTTGTTGAAGAAAGGTCTAAAAATCTTAGGTGCTTTAATTTGATAAAGAAGTCATTTGGCAACTCCTCAATCTGATAACGAGACAATGATAGAGCCCTCAAAGATGTTAGTCTTGGTAATATGTTATGCAGCACCCTCTTGCTTAGCTGTAAGAATTTATAGCCCTGGATATTGATTGGAAGCAATGTCCTCAGCTGCTCCAAGTTGCCGAGTGGTTTCAACTTTTCAAAGTCACCAATTCCCATTGAATATGACAGGTGTCGACATTTTTCCAACATGTGAGATTCTTTGTTATCTTCCAATCTGATTACAAAGTTTTGAAGATGCAATTTGGGCCAAATCATTAAGAAGGTCATGCATTAAAAATTTCTCAGTGTTCCCTTGAGATGACTTTGAAACCCTTTTGAATAATGATCTTGATCTCAACTCGAGAAAGTACAGGTTGCCTAAATCTTCAGTTGTTTCATCTTTTTGCAACTCCTGTACTAGACCATTAGCATTCCACAATTGAATGGCTTGTTCTTTCTGAAATGGATAATCTTTGGGAAATATTGCACAATAAGAAAAACATCGCTTTAAATGTGCGGGAAGATCATTGTAACTCAACTTCAACGCTGCTAATATGTCATTGTTTGGAAGCTCCCATATTTCACTTCTCAAAATACGTTTCCACCCTTCAACTTCTGATTTGGTGCGTAACATGCCAGCAAGCGTCTTTAGAGCTAAGGGCAATCCATTGCACTTAGTTGCAATTTCTTTCCCAACCACTTCAAGTTCTGGATGCTTCTTAGGATCTATGGTTTCAAATGCATGTCTTCTGAATAAAGACCAAGAGACTTCACTAGACAAAATGTCCATGCTAATTTTCTCATCATCCATCATCGAGGCAACACTTTCCTTGCGTGTCATCACAATGATCATACTCCCTACATCTCCTTGTACGAAAAGATTTCTCAAGTCATCCCACTCTTTATAGTTGTCATTCCATACATCATCTAGGACAATA
>JAJOOR010024563.1:0-10589 GCA_036250505.1 Solanum acaule | reverse complement strand
CCTTTTTGTAAGTGGATCCGACACATTATCCTTTGACTTTACATAGTCAATTGTGATAATTCCACTAGAGAGTAGTTTTCTAACGGTATCATGTCTATGTCTTATATGACGAGACTTTCCGTTATACATCATGCTCCATGCCCTACCTTTTGCATCTTGACTATCAAAGTGCATGCATACTGATGCCAAAGGTTTGGGCCAAAAAGAATATCTATCAAGAAATTTTGGAGTCTTTCAACTTGTTCACCAGCCTTATCTAGAGCACCTAGCTCAGAATTCATTATAGAGCTAGCGATACATGTCTTTTTGGAAGATTTCCAAGAGACTGCTCCTCCACCAAGAGTAAATACATATCCACTCGTGGATTTTACTTCATTTGATCCCGGTGATCCAATTTGCATCACTATATCCTTTCAATACCGTAGGATATTTGTATAATGCAAGACATAGTTTTAAGTATGTTTTAAATATCCCAAAACTCTTTTCATTGTCATCCAATGAGTTTGATTGAGATTATTCGTGAATCGACTCAGTTTATTAATAGCACATGTTATATCTGATCGCGTATTCTTTCTGATATACATCATACTTTCCAATACTCTAGCATAATCCAATTGTGAGTCACTTTCACCTTCATTTTTTTGAAGTGCAAAGCTCACATTATTGGAGTTTTGACAATATTAAAATCTAAATATTTGAACTAGTCAAGTACCTTTTCAATGTAATGAGACCGTGACAATGCTAAACATCTTGGAGTTCTAAGGATTCTTATACCTAAGATCACATTAGCAATTGCACGATCTTTCATATTAAAGTTACTTTCTAGCATATGCTTAGTAGCATTTATGTCATTAGTGTCTCTACTGATGATCAACATATCACCTATATATACACAAACAATAACCTTGTGATTTTAATGTAAACACATTTATCACTTCCATCATTCTTAAATTCATTTACCAACATAGTTTGGTCAAATTTCTTATGTCATTGTTTGGGTGCTTGTTTTAGTCCATAAAGTGACTTAACAAGTTTGCACACTTTCTTTTCTTTACTAGGAACCACAAAACTCTCGGGTTGTTCCATGTAAATTTCTTCCTCCAATTCTCTATTTATGAAAATTGTTTTTCCATTCATTTGATGAATTTGGAGATCATATACCGCAGCTAATGCAATTAACATCCGAATGAATGTAATTCTAGTTACTGGCGAGTATGTGTCGACAAAATCAAAACTTTATTTTTTTCTGTAACCTTTGACTAAAAGTCTTGCTTTGTATTTGTCAATAGTTCAATCGCTTTTCATTTTCCTTCTGAAGATTCACTTTGAACCCAAAGGTTTATTTTATGGAAGAAAATCAATTAACTTCTAATATTGTTGCTCAAGATTGAATCAATCTCACTATTGACACCATCTTTCCAAAAGGATGAGTCTACAGAAGACACAAGAAATGTTACAAAATCATATTTGAAGGAAGTAGACGTCCTTTGACATTTACTATGCCTCTGAATCTCTTTATTAAGTACATTCTCATTTTTTCTTTCCAAGGTCTTTTAGACCCTTCACTAGACTACTCAAGTCTAATTTTACAGTCCACAGTCATAGGTCTTATTTTAATCCTTTTAGGAATAAGAACTTGGACTTTGGCTAGACACCCACACACTTTGAAATATTTCAAGTTGGATTTCCTTCCTTTTCATTTCTCATATGGAATAGATTGTGTCCTAAACAAACAATACTTTTTATTGCTTTCTTTCTGAAAAGACAAATTTTTGTGGTTCCCTTTTGCTGTAAGGATAGCTTATCCGCACAAGTTTTGTGGTAAACCTGAACTTATAAGTAATGCATCATTTCCTCCAAAGTGCGATTTTTTTCCCATTCTGCAATTCCATTAGATTGAGGTGAATAGGGCAGCAGTTTGATGGATAAATCCACTTTCCAAACATATTTCTGCAAAAGGAGATTTATATTCTCCATCCCTATCATTTCTTATCTTTTTCCCAACTGATTTTCAACTTTAATATTATATTGTCTAGACATTTCTATTGTTTCATCCTTACCATTCAGCAAATAGACATAGTCGTTTCTATTGGGTTCTGAAAGGTGATTGGGCGTCATGCGGAAGCTTACAATTTACAAATCATATAGTTGATAAATCAGATAACAAAAACTTATACTAAAAATCAAAATATTATTATATCAAAACTAATATAAAAAAAAAAAACATTGAAACTTTAGAGAGAATAAATCTCCTCATAAACAAGACTCTTAAATGACTACATTGTGGATGTTATTATGTTATGCTATGAGAATAGGGATCTTCAATTTATAGATCTCCAAATATTTCCTCTAAGTAAAGAACAAACCAAATATGGAAGAATATTATATTTTCCTTTCAGAAAAAGTTCAAGCATTTATGGTAATACTTTGACTTTTCTTTAAGGAAAAAATAAACTTCAAATAAGGTAAGAAAATCAGGGCAAAACCCTAACAAATCTCCCCTTTTGGCTGGATTTTCTTGACAAAACTTGATCCGTCTTCTTCACATGCATGATATCTTCGTTCTTCACAGTCTTCATCACTGATGCTTGCCATGGTTAAAAATAAAGTTTAAAATATATGGGTTAAAAATGGTTTTAAAATATTTTATTTTTATTTTCAAAGTTGCAGCAACAGGAATGTTGAAAATATGGTTTTATTCTTTTCTCCACTGTAGCTAGACAAAAATCTTTTTTATCATCAAATTAGTTGCAAATTGATTTGAAACCACTTGAACCTGTCTTCAACCTCATTCAAGCATTAGATAATTGAACCATTGGATCTTTGAACCATGTGCTCTGATACCACTTGTTGGGTTAAGAAGGGGTGATTATGGCGTCATGCGGAAGCTTACAATTTGCAAATCATATGATTGATAAATTAAGTAACAAAAACTTATACTAAAAATCAAAATATTATTATATCAAAACTAATATTAAAAAAAAACATTGAAACTTTAGAGAGAATAAATCTCCCCATAAACAAGACTCTTAAACGACTACATTGTGAATGTTATTATGTTATGTTATGAGAATAGGGATCTTCAATTTATAGATCTCCAAATATTTCCTCTAAGGAAAGAACAAACCAAATATGGAAGAAAATTATATTTTCCTTTCAGAAAAAGTTCAAGCATTTATGGTAATACTTTGACTTTTCTTTAAGGAAAAAATAAACTTCAAATAAGGTAAGAAAATCAGGGAAAAACCCTAACAGTTTCTAATGCAATTGTCAATGAAAGTTATGAGATACATTTTCCCACCATGAGATGGTGTTGACTTCATATCACAAATGTCAGTGTAAATCAACTCTAAGGGATTAGAATTCCTTTCAACAGACTAAGAATGCTCAGCATACTTAGATTCCACACAAACTTGACTTTTTTTTATTTATTGCACTCAAAGTTAGACAAAACTTTCTAAGTTGATCAATTTTTCTTACAAGGTTTTGTAATTGACATGCCCCAAGTGTTCATGTCACAAACAGTTTCACTCAAGCAAGTTAGAACAAATAAAAATATTGAGTTTCAAAAGCTCTCCGCGAGGTAGCTTTTTTTCTCACAAGTATTTTGTTCCTCTTTCTTACAATTTTGTGTGATACAAGCACTATTTAGAGTCATCACCTTGTCAAATGTCCTTTTCGGAAGGACCTTTCCATAACTTTCAATTTGATTGTTATAGAACTACCCATGAACAAAGTTTCATCGGGTCCAATAAAGGCAATATAGTCCAAATGCTTCTTTTACAAAACATAATGACTATTCACCAATATTCATGTCTATACAAATAGTCATATTTAATAGACATATCTTTTCATGAAAAATCACAACATTTTAAGTGTCACTTTTTTCATAAAAGAACTCAATCATTTTGAACAAGTATACATATAATTTGGTAGTTTCATAGTCATACCATATACTAGTAAACGAGAAACTCAACGACCACAATATCAAATATACTCCAAAAATTTTGAGGGTCTAACATAATACAAAAGTATCATCGAATTTCATATCTTGTGCTCCAAATTTAAATTAGACACTAAGTCTAATTTTATCTTTGTCATAAGCAAAGAACCCCCCACATTTTAAATATGATCTCAAAAATATTTTTCAAGTATTTTGAAAATAGTTTTTCCACATTTTTTTTTCTCATGCTATCAAAGTATCATTGGCAACATGAAACCACTTTTGAAAATATTATTCTACAAAAGAATTATAGTGCTTCAATTCCATTTGACAATTTTTACACAATGTCAAAGTTCATTCCATAGAGGCACAAAATCACAAACTCTAAGTCACTGGTATTTTTTCTCTATCACAAATAGACATACCACTTAGTATTTAAAATACTAACAATAAAGACAAAAAAAAAATTGTACAATTTATTTCTATATAACTATGAAGTTTATAGAAAATCAAAAGTACAACATTGATTTATTATGTAAGTTTTTATATTCTTCAAACCAATTGCATAGTCTAATTTATCCAGAGTAGAAAACTACAAAAAAATTTAGTCTACGAAAATCAGACACAATCAAATTTCACATGGAGTACAAAACTACAAAAGTCTTTTTCAGTCCCCAAACAGAATTGAACATATTCATAGATTATCACATAAATATGCTTTTCTTTTCAAATAGTCTTCCAACTATAACATTTTGGCATACTATTTTATCAAACCAAAATGTGCATCTCTCATTCTGCAAACTACAGAATTTTAAAGGCAACATTTTTTGCCAAGAAAAATTCATTCAAAAAACCATATGGTTTGCAGATCTTTTTCCAAAGTCATACATGATAAATATCAAAACTATTAACTTTTAGAAACTATTTTCCTCCTTAGATAAATAATAAGAAGGTTACCTGGTGTAATCTTTAACCGAAATACCACCAATTCTTCTAGTATATTCTCACTTTGACCTTACTAAACAAAGCACCGAATTCTGGAGAAGTAATGCATTAATCTTCTACTTCCATGATTTGTTCATCTTGTATTCCTAAGATACTTATAATAAAAACTTTGAAGAACTTGATAAGAAACAACAAGTTTAAAGAGCATTTTCAAAACTAGAAAATTAAAACTAGTAGAGAAAAATAAAATTAGAAACAGATTAGAAATAATATACGAAATATTTTTCTTAAAGAAGAAAATCGAGCCCACTGAATGCACAGTGTCTCCTTAAGGAAATTATTTCCCTCAAGTACCCAAGGTTAATGAAATATATCCTCCCAAGATAGAACGATCTTACTCACCGGTGTATCGGTACCTAAAACCACAGTGTCAGCGAACCACTCAACGGCAATAAAGTACACTTAGAATACTAGATTTAGTAGTAGTAGAAGAAGTCTAGAAAAATTAGTTTAACTAAAATGAGAGGAAATCCCTCAATTTATAGAAAACAAAGGGTAGTGTGGAAATGTTCTTATTGTGCCTTACCAGAAAGGTCACAAACCTTTGAAAAAGTCACAATCTTTCGGAAAGGTCACAACTTTTCATAAAAGTCACAATTTATCATAAAAATCGCAACTCTTCATAAAAGTCGCAATTTTTCATAAAAGTCACAACTTTTCAAAAAAGCCGCAACTCTTCATTTTCCATTCACACCTTTTAAAACCAACAAATGCATCATAAAATAATTCTATATTTTATTCCGGAATATTATCTCTCATACCAAATGACCCTTAGAGGTTTATTTACGCCGTCATAAAGTAGAAAGCATACAGTAGCCAGAATGGTCATTTTTGGATACTTAGATCCAGAAAACTGTAAGCAACAGAAACTAACAAGAGAGTTGGATCGATGTGTGTGTTCTTCATGACAATATTTTCTACTTAGAATCTACTTTGTCGCATTTGATCAACAGTCGTCTCCGATCGTATTTTAATTAAGAACTTGATTCTTTCACTATGTGCATAAAACTTGTGCAACTCAGTTCCTCCAATAGACATGCAAAGGAACTTGTTCTTCTATAGTTGTTTGTCAATCATAAACACTGTCAGCTCATTATTGAGACCTGATAAAGACCTGGTTCTTCTTTCAATCATCACAGCACTAATCCCAAGTCGTCAGGATTGCAAACTGCTGGATTTGCAACAGTAACTTGGCTCAGCGCAATTTTTTAATGAGAAATATGGGAATAGGAGTCGATGAACAATGTAGCTCAAGAATGGCCGACATTTTGAAATCATGTAGGGCAAAAATTCAATGAACATTACAAAGTGGAGTAATAGTAAAGGCAATAATTTTTCTTAACAGTTTCGAACAAAAAAGTCTATAATATATGATGCATTTGGTAATTCTTGCAATCCTTCAATTACAACTGAATAAACTCATCCCAAATAAACAGAAAATTGAAGGTATGAGTCGACTTCATTTTTTCTTCTTTCCCCTGATGGCTCAAGGCCACATGATTCCTACACTTGACATGGCTAAGCTCGTCGCTTCACGCGGTGTTAAGGCCACTATAATCACTACCCCTCTCAATGAATCGGTTTTCTCTGATTCTATCGAAAGAAACAAGCATTTGGGTATCGAAATTGACATCCGTTTGATAACATTTCAAGCTGTGGAGAATGATTTGCCTGAAGGATGTGAACGCCTCGATCTCGTTCCTTCCACTGAATTGTTCAAAAACTTCTTCAAAGCTACAGCTATGATGCAAGAACCATTTGAGAATCTTGTTAAAGAGTGTCGTCCCGATTGTATTGTTTCAGATATGTTATTCCCTTGGAGTACTGATTCTGCTGCCAAATTCAACATTCCAAGAATTGTTTTCCATGGCACAGGTTTCTTTGCTCTTTGTGTTGCGGAAAGCATCAAACGTAATAAGCCTTTCAAGAATGTGTCATCTGATTCTGAAACTTTTGCTGTACCGAATTTGCCTCATCAAATCAGGCTGACCACAACACAATTGTCTCCGTTTGATCTAGAAGAGGAAGAGGCAATTATATTCCAGATATTTCATGAAGTCAGGGAGGCGGATTTGAAAAGCTATGGAGTTATCTTCAACAGTTTCTACGAACTTGAACCAGATTATTTTGAACATTATACCAAAGTTCAAGATAATAAATCATGGGCTATTGGACCGCTTTCGCTGTGCAACAGGGACATTGAAGATAAAACAGAAAGAGGGAAGAAATCCTCTATCGATAAACACGAGTGCTTGAAATGGCTTGATTCGAAGAAATCAAGTTCTATTGTTTACATCTGTTTTGGAAGCGGAGTAAAATTCACTGGATCACAAATTCAAGAACTTGCAATGGGAATTGAAGATTCTGGACAAGAATTCATTTGGGTTATCAGAGAAAGAAAATTCAAACAAGAAAACGAAGACTCGTGTCTACCTAAAGGATTCGAGAAAAGAACGAAAGAAAAAGGAATAATCATAAGAGGATGGGCACCCCAAGTGTTGATTCTTGATCACGAAGGTGTAGGAGCATTCATGACTCATTGTGGATGGAATTCGACGTTGGAAGGAATATCAGCAGGGGTGCCATTGGTGACATGGCCTCTGTTTGCTGAACAATTTTTGAATGAGAAGTTGGTGACTGATGTTTTGAGAATTGGGGTTGGGGTTGGTTCAGTGAAATGGGAGGCAGCAGCAAGTGAAGGAGTGAAAAGAGAAGAAATAAGTAAAGCAATAAAGAGAGTAATGGTGAGTGAAGAAGCAGAGGGATTCAAAAACAGAGCAAAAGAGTATAAGGAAATGGCAAAGCAAGCTATTAAAGAAGGAGGATCATCTTACAATGGATTGACTAATTTGCTGCAAGATGTAAGTACGTATGGTACTAAAATTGATTAGATTTCTAGTACTCGATTCACATGGAAGTGTCCTCTTATTTTTGTTACGTTTATTTAAAAACATGTACTTTTTCTTTTTCATTTAAATAATAATGACATCGTATGTGGATGAATCATTAAGGTAATTAATATCATTGTTTAGTCAACATGATATAGAATCATCAAAATTGACGAGACAAAGTTACTCTAAATGGTAAGTATTTCTCACTTTGTCTTCTTCATCAATCATCAAAATTGACGAGATGGAGTTACTCTGAATGGTAAGTATTTCTCACTTTGTCTTCTTCATCAATCATCAAAATTGACGAGACGGAGTTACTCTAAATCGTCATTGTATACTTCATGTATAGTTAGTGTATATTTCATGTATAGTTAAGCTACATTATGTTTTCTAGTGTATAATAATATATAGTCAATGTATAGTTAATGTATATGTAAGCTATATCGTATAGTCATTGTATACTTTCAATGAATTTGGCAAACTATATCGTATAGTCGGTTTATATTTACTATGATTTTTGGCTATTTTTATGTAAATAAAACATGATTATATTTATTGTAGACTAATTACTTTATTGTATATATTTGAAAATAATCCCAATTATTTTAGGCGAACAACCCAATGAGTTAAAGCCCATCCATTTTCCTGCTATTTCGCTTCCGCGTAAGCCCAAAAGATATTTTTTCTCATTTTTGGGCCGAAGTAGCTGTGGGCCTGTGGCCTTTGGGCTACATCAATGAATGATCCATTAGCTTCAAACTTTTAAAGTTTTTACTTTCACTATTTTTTAGCTTAATTCCACCGATTTTCTTGTCTAATCAGATAGAGATTGATTAACTTTCTAAAGTAAAAATTTTAAAAACTTGTTTGTAAATAGTATAGTGATCAGTCATTTTATTAGATTTCGGATAACTATAATACATTTTGAGAATCTTAGTGAAAATATATATTTGGCCTTTGGAAATTAAAGTAGAAGTAGACTAAAATGATTGGAAATAAATAGTTAAATTAATTTAATTTAAAGATTTGAGTTAAATATGTTAGTAGGGATATCACGCTCAACACATGCAACGTCAAATCAAAGTAGTAGACTTTGCTTAAAATAATAAAACTATGTCAATAAATAAAATAATCGAAAGATCAAAATAACTCAAAGTCAAATATTTTTTTTTCTTTACAAAAATAAATTGATGTCATTAAATTCACATTTAAAATGTTAGATTAAAATTTTCTCCAACTTAGCAATTTAAATATGTGTCCTAAACTCGTGACTTCTGAGACTAGTTTGACGTCATGTGGAGTATCACTTAATTTTTTATTGTTTTTTAATAATAAATTGATGTCGTTATTAGTTACAACTTAAAATGTCAAATTAAAAGTCACCACAAATTAGTAATTTAAATAGTAATTAGGTTGCTTTCCTTTCTTCCACATGTATTACCCTCTTTTAATATTCCCTTTCTTCATTTGTTTTGTACCTTTGATCAAACTTTTTTTCTATTTGAGCCAAGAGTTTATCGAAAATATATTCTCTACCTCACCAAAAATAAAAAAAAATCAGTGTATATTCTATTCTCTCAAAATTCGATCACATGATTCATGACTGGATTATATTGTTGTTGTGTTGTTAAGTATGTGTGTCCTTAACTTGTGACTTCTTAGACTAGTTACGTTTGATGTTTGATGTCATGTAGAGTATCATTTAATTATATTTTCTGGTCAGAAATCCAATAAATATGATGTAATATTTTTTTCCCCTGAATTTTCTTCTTTTTAATGTGAAAATAAATCATCTTCGTGAATCATGATGTACTCATAGAATTACAATATTGGAGACAAACGATTGTCAACGGGTTATTCGTTTTCAATAGTCTATACTTATAAAAATTTATCACAATTCATGTAACACTATTTTATTATTAGTCGTTTTCTTTATATAATTGTTTTAAATAATTTTTTTTGATTTTTTTTATATCCAGTCAAATAATCTCACGTAAATTCTAAAAATGAATTCACTTTCGAGTGCATAATGACTCAGTGACACCTATCTTGATTAGGAAACTTTTTACTTTCCCCCCTTGGGCATGAAATAGTACTAGTATGAAGAATACAGATCAAATATTGGTGCAAAGCACCATTTATGTTTTTTTTATAATATAAGTGAAGTATTTTATTAATAGTAATAAATTGAGAGAGGCAATGTACAGGTCATGCATTAAATATAGTTATTAGAAAATAAATGTATCTCTTATCCCCCTATGTTCGTTAGTAAGTACTCTTAATTAATATAAACAAAACTTTAATTAATTTTGAACTCATATAATTCATTGTATGTTCTTGAGATATTTTTAATACTCTTACAATATTTCCTTTTAAAATAGAACAAAATTTACCATTTAATTATGTGTTTGTGTTATGAAATTCAGTAAATATCTATAATATTACATTTAAAACTCAATTATTATTACTTTAAAAAAATATATAAAGTTAAAATTCTAAGTCTATGTCGATATTTTCAATTCTATAAGTTAGTGTAGATTTTTTTCCATATAAACCTAAGAAAATCTTCATTTTCCTCCAATAGAGGACAACAATATATTCCTAATTTAAAGAATGACAAAAGTCCCACATCGGTGGTTAATAAGATGGGCGGACTCCTTATAAGGCTTGGGCAATCCTCCTCCCTTTGAGCTAGCTTTTGGGGTGTGAGTTAGGCCTAAGACCTAATTTAACATGGTATCAGAGCAGGG
>JAJOOR010024561.1:0-10682 GCA_036250505.1 Solanum acaule | reverse complement strand
ATTGTGTATCTAAATAATTACATTGAGACCCTATTTATAGACACTACATTGGAATCCTTTTCCAACTAGAATTCCTATTCTTATTCCTATTCCTATTCCTATTCCTATTCTAAGTAGGAAATACTTATTTCTATTCTAACAGAAACATTAGGTGCCAATTGCACTATGCTATACAACTGCACTAATCGATCCGCATATGTAGCATAATTGCATAAACATCCATGACTACTGATGGTTAAAAAAGTTTGAAAAATGAGTTTAGCCATTACAAAATTAATAAGACATTTCAATAGATGCAGCCCAAATTCAACAATTCCAGAAATGCAAAAGTTCTCTTGGATATCCATATAAAAAGGTGGTAACTGATCCCATTTATGCAAGCATACAGTTAAAAATGGTTTCAGCAAAACTTCCAACACAGCTTAGAATATTTAACTCTCTTTCTATAGTTTTGAATGCCCCAACTTAACATGGATTGTTAACAATGATTATATCTTCATTATGATCTGCTCTACATCTCTACTGCGACATAAGTTTTATGTCAGTTGTGTTTCTTCCATAGTATTTATTTGCTCTCATATGTTGTATTTTGGTGATTCTTGTGAATGACTAACATTTTCTGGAACTCTTGAGTTGTTTCACAACTTCAATGACCAACGTATTTGTTTGGTGATTCTAAACCTGCACTTATAGGTTTCATTTTTCTGGATGGTAAGAGATGCTCTTTTTTTTTGGATAAGGTCAAGGTTCATTGACTATACCAAGAAGGTCCCAAAACCAAAATTTACAAAAGACTGCTGGGAATATCCATACAGTCAATTACAACATCTCTCAAGCAACTCCAAAAACTCCATATATTGATCTATATTATCAATGAAACTACTTTTACACCAACAACACAAATTATGTAAAAGATGCTCTCTAGAACTAGGCAACTTAAGAAGCACTTGATCTGCCTATAGCCTTGAATAACGACAAACAAATTATAGGAAGTGCTAAAACGTATCTTTTGTGTTTTGATCAGACTGGATGATTTCACATTATTATTTCTTCACTGATAGTCAAAATGTAATTGTAATACTAACACAGCATCCAGGAAGTGCCTGAATAGTTACAAATTACTTGAAGGGAGAGAGGCTGTTTCATATAGGCTCTTGGCTCAAAGAAAGATGCAAAAGAAAGCAGTAGGAACAAACCAAAAAAACCATAAGATGATACAATGATCAAGGCTAAAGAAACAGCCGGTAGTAACAAATAAATCTAAAAACACGAAAATACAGGAATAATACTAATGCTCCGGGATGGTGCTTAATGTATAGATCAGCAAATATCTGGATGACCTACTGCTGCATTTTCATGTGTTACCCAGTTGTGGTGAATGGAAACTGGTCCTGAGCACGTACAGATAATGTTGGGCACAGTAAAGGACCTGTTACACAGATGGACCTTAGAAGAAGGAAAGAAGACGTAGGACACGAGAAATAGCCCCTTTAGCCCTTATATGGGTCCTTTGGAAGGAGAGCATGGAAGAGTTGATGATAACTTTGTATATTTGAGGAATAACCTCCTGTTTTTGGTTAATCTCTCTGACAGTTTGTAGGTTTCTCTAATTTTTGGTGTATTACTTCTACACGGAAGTTAACCCACATTAACAAGATTATTACTTCATCACAAGATTTTTTTTGTAAGTGTAATCAATAAGATGTTCTTCATTGGGATAATCTTAGTAGCTCAGGAAGTTGGATACCTGAACTTTCACCTTGTTGGTGAGGGTTCGATTCTCCACCTTGTCCCCTCCCCTATTTCCCCTTCCCCTATCCCCAATTTTTTTTAAAAAAAAAGATGTTCTGCATTATCTTCGACGGATTCTGCACTAATGTAACTGCCTTATAGCTTCTTGTTGGACACTTTGACAAGTTGCTAAACTAGGACCTGATAAAAATGTATTACGGCACCCATCAATTCAAGCAACAAGTGATAAGAGAATCATTAACTTCATAGTGGTTAAGACTTGCATTGCATTCCCTCCCAAAAACTCACACACATTTGCAGGCTATCTTACTAAATAACAACAACAACATACCAAGTGTTCCCACATATTGAACTCTAGGGAGGGTAGAGTGTACGCAGACCTTATTCTACCTCAGAAGTGAGACAGAGATGTTGTTTCCAGTAGACCCTTACTCAAGACATAAACAAACTAGAAAAAGACACAATGTTTTTTACCAAATTCATTTAAAGTTGATCACCAATTGAGTTAAAAGAATTGAAAAGATTTATTTGGTCAATATAGTGCTTTGCCATCTTCCTCTATCAATCAAGACAACACAAACATTCTCCAAGGTGAAATCAAAACTGTTTTTGAATTTCAAATCACCATCAACATTGTTAAATATGTTGCACAGAACCCTATCTAGCTCAAGGATAATCTGAAAAAACCAAAAAAAAAAAAAAAAAGTTTTTCTATTGCTTCTAACTTTTACGAATCTAGTGACATCAACTACATTAATGAAAAAAATCTAAAGAGCTCACAAGTCTGTATATGGCAATTAATAATCAAAACCTTAAAACCCCTTTGTCTTACTTACTCAAAAAATGAAATCTTGATGGATTCTAAGTTAAACAATGGAAGAGTAAACAAACTAAAAAATTTCAAGAATAAATGAACAAGGGGAAAATGGAACCTTCAAAATGAGGCAAGAAATCAAAGTGATGAAAACAACTTTTGCTTAGTCCTCTTCTTTGATTGATGAAACACAGAAGAAAGCAATGGGAAAGTGTGGAACATACATATAAAAAATATTCACTTTTTCCCATTTTCCATTATATTCAACATTATTATTATTATTGTTTTTATATTATTGACTAATTTTATTTTATTTTGAAAATGGGGGAAAGATAGAATTTGGGTTAGATGCATGAACTGGGGCCCACCATAAACACACAAAAAGAAGCCTCATGTGGTTCCCACTTTATCTGTTTTATTTGTGTTGTTATATAAACAAAATTAAATGCTCCATTTAGATGGATTATTTATTATCTTAGCCTATCTACTTTGAAATTCTATGTATTTAGACCAATATTTTAAAAAGACCATGTTTTTATACCTATTTTTCAAATGCCAATTTTTATAACATAAATACAAGTATTCTTTTCACCAGCATCCGCTCCATCATAAGACAACTAAAGTAATAACTCATTTTTTAAAAATTTGTATTTTATATACATATTGTTAAGAAAAAAATTCATTTACCGTTAAATTTGAAAAAAAACAATATTTTAATAGAAATATAATATTCAATATTTTACCTTGTTCAATGTGAAGTTGTGAGAAACAAAATAGTGTAATTGTAATATTTTTTTTATGTGGCTATATATTTTGTTTGTCTTATTTAATTTTGACGATTAACATTAACCCATATTATTATTTCTTTATTTATTTTTTTCATTATTATTAATATTAAATTCTCTCACATAGTCAAACCTTCTACAAAATCTATTGTTATTTGTTTACAAAAAGATTAAATTTGTTTTATGATATCTTTATTCAAATTTCAAGCAAAATAACCAGTCATCATTATATCAAATTCAGCGCAACATATTTTCGATATTATTATATCAATTCACAAATATTTGAGCCAAGTTTTATTATTCCAAATTCATATTACGTTTTTCATTGAAAAATTTCATTGTTTACATTCTTACTTCTGCTTGCATCGTACCTGGAGTGTTCAAAATCAAACTGTAATCGATAAGTCAACCGCGAAATTGGCCTATTGGTATTGGATTATCGAATAAACGGTTGGTGAATGGATTCAAAATTTATAATTAACGGTTTATTGGTGTGGCGGTGGATTATTCAATTTCCTTATCGAATATACCATTAACCCTTAGTTACCATACTTACACTTTTGTCTTAGATATATTAGCCTCATTTAATATTTTGTCATAATATATAATTATATTTTGTTAGTCCTAAAGCTGTAAAGTCAAAAACAGAAAAAAACCTACTTACTTTCCTGTTGTATTAACTATTATATTACTATTAATCTATATTTTTTACAATATAGAAGAATTTTATAATTTAACTTCATTTAAAATAGTGAAAAGAAGTCATTTTTTAGGGTGCATTCATGAAAAATAAAATATAGAGGTTAGCTGATTCACCGTCCGATAATTACTAATCCGTTATCGAACCAATCGATATCTTATTGACTAGCGGATTAGTAAATTTAAAAAATGATACCTGATAAGGCAAATGGTTAAGTAAAATTATCCGCCCGATAAGCAACCCTAATCGTACCATCCTTAAACCTCATTTGTAAGATACACAAGATATGTTATTGTTATTATTATTATTATTCAATTCTTATAATTCAATTAAAAGGAATATCTACAAAATTGACTTTAGGCAGTCGGATGTTGTTGAGACAACCCTACCTTTGATCCCAATTTACTAGTGAATATATTTGTGCTTTGTGTGGAATTGTAAAATATATTTTATTTTATAATTATAAAATTGTTCCCAAATCTATATGAAAAGCTTCGAAGAAGAAATTGTTGCTACAACAAGAAACCTGTTCCTACTAAATTTTATCTACATAATTTTTTTGGGGTAATGCTAAATGACCAGAAAATTTGGCCAAAAATTTAAAAAAATTATAATATTTTTTTATTTTAAAATAAACTGATCTTTATTCCATTTTTTAGATAAAAGGTATTAAAGTTAAAAGGATAAAAATATTTAAAAAGGTAAAATAACATAAAAAAAAAATATCATTCTGGCCAAAACGATTTTTTCATTTTTTCATTTGTAATAGCTAGTTTTCTTACGATGAATCGACCATAGGATCTTAATTACATTCAACTATAGTAAGTGTCACATCTTGTTTATTGTAAGAAACTTTATTGACCTTACTTTTGGAGACAATTCTTTAAATGTTACTATCTTGATTGTAAACCTATTTTGAATTTAGTGGAATAGTTTTGGAAAAATCCAACAAAAGTAAGATGTTATTTTTTGACTTTGTTGAGCAAAACGTGAACTACTTGAGTTGATTTATATGATGGATAAAGATAAAATTGTACTCATAGTGATTAACTTTAGAAAAAATATATTTAGTAGTTTGAGTTCAATTATGCATATGCTACTTTGATTTTCTAATAATAAAATTTTGATCATTTAAATAAACAAAAAGAAGAAAAGGAAAATTGACTAAAGTCAAAAAAGATATAAAGGAAAATAGGAAATTCCTTTTAATACACGTCAAGACTCCTTTTTATTGATTTTGTTTGCGTTTTTTTTCTTTCAAAAAGATAGTTATTTGTTGTTGAATAAAATTGTACTAACATTTAAAAAAATAATTCTAATATGTATTTGTATGACACACTAATACAAATTGAGTGTCCTACATATTGTTAAAGTTCCGTAAACATCAATGCTTCATGAATAAAAATATTTTTAAAAAGTTGTAAAGCTTCCAATACTTTTAAATAAAAACATATAACGTTAATATTATCATGCTCAAAAAACAAGAAAAATTATATTCTATCAATGTAGTTACAAGTATTTTGCACATGTATGTGCTTAATGAGTCACAATGCAAATAATTGAACTGCCTAATGCACACAATACATGTGTGGGAGATATTTTTATAATCAATTGTTGATTTTAGGATTTTTGTTGATGCATAATTTCTTTCTTTCGTTGAGTTAGTATATTATTAGCCTTCATTATTTTCAAAGATTGATTTTTTCTTGTAAACTTTTTTCAATTTAAATATATTATTTAATTAATATTTTTGTAATTTTGAAAAGATTATACACATCGATGGTAGTAATACATGCTTAATACACATATCCATGGGATATATTATAAGAAACATCAAGACCTTTGTGAAATAATGTTGTAACCTTTTTACCCTTTAAAAATAGATTTAACATGGAATAAATTATACTTTTAATTTTTTTTATTTTTTTTTATTTAGAATTTTGAAAACAACTAGGATAAAGACGGCTTAGATCAAATATGCTCAAAAATATTCTGAATGTACAAACTAGAGGACATAAACATTTTTTTTTTGGTTTCTTTTGGCGCAAAACTAATGTTAATGTCACCCCCTTTAGAAAATTATCAAAAAACATAAAAAAATTACTAGTATTATTTATGGAAACATTGTCCTTCAGCTTTATCATAATTTATTGTTGTCTATTAAAGAGCTGTAAAATTTTAATTATTAATTGTTTTCTTATTTGAACTATATAAAAAGTCCTAGTAAATATTTATAGGCTTTATTTAGTGTTTAAATACATGTGCATGCATATATACATTTTCGAGGAAGAATTTCTTATAGAGCATTAAAACCTTTGAACTCTTATTTAAGAATTAGATGCAGAGCTTCATGCTAGCACGAGCTTAACATATGTTATTTTTTATATTTTAATTTATGTGATATAGAATAATTTAGAGTCAATCATTACATAATGATTTTAATTTCTGCTTAAAAAAAGGTACATTTATAAAATAATAAGGTATAAACTTGTTAAATTATGAAAATTATGTAAAATATCAAAAATATTCTTGGTCAGAAACAGCTACATCAATCATCAACTGCCTGCTTCTAATCGCTTCTGTATGGTAGTAATTTTTCCACATTTGTTCTTTACTAGGATTTTAGTAGTTAAATAATACTCTTAACAATATAAAGAATTTGAAATTAATTTATATATCCTAATAATATAAACAATATTTATATTATAAGGGATTATTTGTTTTGAAGATACATTATGTTGATATTAGTTATTCTGCTATTATTTCTTATTGAATGTTTGATTTGTTGTATTTAAAATAATATGCATCACATACTTTCTAATACTAAGTTGTTTATTTACAAAAAAAAAAATACCCCCCTATAAGTGTAAGCGATGTGAAAAGTGAAGTATAATTTTTTTTTGAGGGGATATTTTTATCATTTTAACTATTTTATCACGGAATAAGTTATTTCATGATTATTATTCCACCTAGAGGTAGGAATAACTTATCTCAGTACTAATTATTAATTCTAAAATTACTCCAAAGTTTGTAACTAACAAGGAATTAAAGGGAACTAAAATTTTATCCCAAGATTATTTTCATATATCCATCACACCAGATGTGTTAAGTATATTTATAACTTATAGAATATTGATTGAGTTATTATTTAAACTAGTTATGCATACCAGCAATCCCTTTCCCCTTACAAAGACACATGGTTTATTTTGTGATTGTGGTTATCTTCTATCTTTATATGCTTTGATGAAAATAGTCTAATCTCCTTTTTCTTTTTAGTATTTAAGCAAAGGTAATTTGTCAAATAAACCAGTGTGGCCAGAGATGGGATGTAAACCACACAAATAGCAACTTAGCATATATTTTTTATGATTATGGTATCCGAACCAACTTTGGTGCACCTCGACTAATTTCACGGAATACCTACTATCTCCCACCAGCAATAGGTAACTCAGTCCATCAAGGTAGGACAAAACAAGTTACAGATTACAAGAATTCATCATCATAAAATAGCTAATTTTATATAAATGGTCAACCTACCACAATCATGCTCTCAATATACTTAAAAAGCCAAAAAAACACACAACACAAAAATAGAAGATATCTTGATCCATGGAGCTTGAAATCAAAAGTGGAACACACACTTGTTTCAATTAAAGCACAAAATATCAAAAAGTAAACATATCTGAATTTCTATAAACGAAGGAAATCATTTCCCCTTTTATCAGAAAGATTATTGTCAACACTTCAAGATAACATAACCAAACATTGAGAAAATTGTTTAATCAAGAAAACAAGTTCTCATAAAATATTTCTTTCACACGAACACACAGCCTTAAAGGAAAAATATAATGAAAATTGACTACATTTATGCATTTCCAGAAACATGAGAATGGAGAAAGGAAGAATATACATTAACTCTATTACTGTACACACACAAGGTTACATGGTACCATATACATAACTACATGAAGAATGCCAAGCAGTTGGTTATTAGGAACTAAGGATCAGCAGGTTCACCACCACAAAATGCATCTGGTTCAAATGATCTTGCAGACTCATCATCGTAGACTCCTGGTACAGATCTACCACCAGCTTCTTCTGATGGTATATAACTATCCTTTTGGCCATTCTCAATATTGACAAAAACAACGACACACACAAGCAATGATGTTGCAAGAACCACCAAGGTGTTCTTTAATCTACTCAGGACAGGCTTCACCTGCATGGTAGGCCAGAAAGAGTAGTCACTTCACAATTCAATCAGTTTGAGCAAGATGTCCATCCCACTGGAACAAATTCAATCATTGTCAGCTTAGAAGCATCATTCTTTCATTTAGGGGTTGTTTGGTTTGGATACAAGCTATGTTGAGATTAGTTATGTTAATATTATTTTTTATTGGTTGTTTGGTTTGTCATATTCAAATAATATGCCTGACATAATTTTTAAGAATAAATTGTTTATTTACAAAAATACCCTCTAAGAATAAGAGCCTGTTTGGATTGGGTTAAAAAAAATAGCTTTTAAATCAAAAATAAAAAGTCAAACTGAAATGACTTTTAAGTCAAAAAATAAAAGGTAGGGGGAGACCTACTTTTGGTTTTTGACTTATTTTAAGTCATTTTTTACCTTGCCAAACACTTCCTAACTTATTGTAAGTCATTTTTGACTTATTTTAAGTTATTTTTTATATTTGTCAAACACTTTCAGAAGTCAAAAACTGACTTAAAAGTAGGTTTGACCAACTATTAAGCCAATCCAAACACCCTCTAAGTTGTTTGTTTATAAAAGAGGGTTTAAGGGGGTACTTTTGTTATTTTACATTTTTATCCCGGGATTAGTATTCTACCCACAAGTATAACTTATCCCAATTTAATCCTGGGATAAGTTATCCCACACTTTGTAACCAAACAAAGAATTGAGGGGTGCTAAAATATTATCCTGGGATTATTTTTCCTTATCCATCATACAAAACGACCCCTTAAGGTTTAGAGTCAATTATACGAATTATGAGTAATTTGAGTCTTTTGTATTGAGCTGTGATGAATCGAATAGGGTATGAAAATTTCATAGTGTGGGCTTGGCAATGCATGGAACAAGATCTGCTGATTCAATTACTTAGATTTGCCATCCTTACTTGAAGATGCAATAATCTAAGTCCATTAGAAAAATCTGCCCAAATAGCTATCTATACCTACATAACTAATGCAGCATCGTATTTCAAGCAACCTTGAATAGTAAATAAAAGCGCTAGACCAATTTACTCAGACTTAGAATATCTTTTATTTAGCAAAGAAATGGATGTCAGTCTCAAAAAAATTATACCATAACGTTGTTGCTCACCAAAATAGTTTATCCAACAACTTGACCAAGTTTGAATTACTTACAGAAAAAGAACCCAAAAGGCGGTCCCGTGCCAAAACTTCAGGAGTCTTCACCCATATCTGCAATGAAGAATTTCCTTTTCAATACCAAAGGTTAGGAAATATTCTCATCAGAAATTAGGTAAAGACTAGATTATTGTTACTAGCAGATTACATGCATGAAATCAGCATTTAGCCTAAAAGTTATATTCCTTCACCCATATCTCATATCTACAAGGAAAAGTCTCCTTCAAGTACCAAAGGGTGTGGAAAAATTCTCATCCGAGAAAAGCTTAACACAAGCAAATCTACCGTTCCTGCAGTATTTCCCTCCTTGAAACAACAGACTCCATGGGAAGTTTGGCAACATATATACAGCAGATCTGCAATATCGGCTCCAGTATAATCTGAAGACGAAAAAGAGTGCTCACAGAAAATTATCATCACTGACCATGACCATGTAGACAATAGTACTTCTAATGTAAGTGCTGTACAGTAAAATATGAAAAAAGCTATTATACTAACACTTTCCTGCTTATTATATTCATCTATATTAGTTGATTACCACCTTAGACTTCTGCAACATTTCTCTCTTTTTACTGATTATGTGATGTCCTTTGAATTTCCAAATTACTCTTCCAGTCAATGGTGCTGTTTTCTTTTAATAACACTCTTTTAAAATGACAGACTGTCTGACTTCATATTTCAAAATCACATCATCCGTAATTCTATGCCTTATTGCCTTAGTTAATTTAGCATGACAAGATAAAGTTGAAGATGTAATTTTTTGTAGTCTGCAAAGGTACACTAACTGAAGATAATTAGTCAGTTATCCCAAGGAAAATTAGAAGTTAAAGAACGCAAAGACAGCTGCAAAAGGAAAAAAGAAAGTGAAAAAAGAGGTGGAGACAAATAGTTTTGTTTTTATTTCAAGGATAGAAATGTTCTAACAAAAAAGGATATAATCCCATTCCCCACCAATCATAAACAAATGTAAGTTGAGAATTCACATCTACCTGTAACCTTTCTTGTTAACTACCATTTCCATATCACCTCCATAAATGGAAGTGATAGTTCTACATAATGCATTTTCCTCACTGACAACTTCCACATCCATTTTTTTTCCATTTTCCAAAGAGTGCTTGTTTAAAAGACCAAAGACAATAACCAACGAATTACAAATCCACCCATTTCTATTAAGCTTCTTTCGCCTTCCATTCAACTAAGTCTTCTCCACTCTTTTCCTTCCCATTGGACATCTTTCATCAAC
>JAJOOR010024560.1:0-14702 GCA_036250505.1 Solanum acaule | reverse complement strand
ACTTGATTTATTAATTATGTTCAATTATGTTGCTCATGACTTGAGAAAGTTTGTTTTGTGAATCGGATGGCTCCGAAACTATAGTTTTGCACCACTAAACTATATGCTTAGCGATAGTTGTTTCTATCGTAGGGAATGATCAAGAGGAGGCATGAAGCTGGCCATTGGGGATGAAAGATCACAATTGCATATAGGCATCTATATTTTGCATAAACCTTGGAACTTGTACATGATCTATGTGTTGTATATTTACATGAAGTTTTGAGGACGAATTTGATCATGTCACCATGGGTTGTAATATAAGTATGACTATGTGTTTTGTTCTTTTGGGGTGTGTAAGCCCAAGTCTTGTAATATATTAAATTTACCACTAATTTTGAATGATGGTGTGAAGCATGAACCACCTAGTTTGAGTACTCGAAAGTTAAATATATATATATATTTTTACTAATGTGAGGACAATATAGATATGTATAAAAATCTCGTGAGTTATTGGCTTATATGACTTCGGTAGGGTCGTTACAATTATGGAAATGTATCTAGAAACTTATTAACTACCGGAATAGACTGAAGAGTCGGTGGTTCTGCATCTATATCATAAACGCGAACAAGATGATAAATACAACCCTTAGTGATTTTCTTCCTCGCCTTAAGATAGGAAATAAACTTACCTTTTGGCGTTGATATATCGTCTTTCCATTCCAGAACTGCCTCTCTTGGAAAGTGGAATCTAACAATTTTTCTCCGACACTCAACATTAGCATAACAAGACGCTAACCAGTCCATACCCAAAATGACGTCGAAATCAACCATCTCTAACTCTACCAGGTCTATAGAGGTCTGACGGTCGATAATTTCTACCGGGCAACCTCGATAGACTCTCTTGGCAATAATAGACTCACCAACTGGTGTAGATACAATAAAGGGTCGATCTAATGACTCTGCTACTATACATAATTTCTCCGCAATAAATAGAGCAACATAAGACGGAGTAGATCCAGGATCTATCAAAGCATAAACACAATGGGAGCAAACAATCAATGTACATGTCATAACATCTGATGATGACTCTGAGTCCTGTCATCCGGTTAATGAATATGTACGGTTCTGTCCACTACTAGAACTAGATGCTCCCTCTCTGTCTCCGCCTCTATCTCTACGTGCTGAAGTCTGGGGTCCACGCCATATAGATTTTGTGGATGAGGAGAAACTTACTGTTGACCTGGTCGACTAACCTATGCCACCTTGACCTATGGTAGGACAGTTTCTCCACCATGCCCCTCATGTCCACAAGAATAACAACTTCTGGAACCCTGTCTGCACCTCCCGAAATGCATCCTACCGCAAGTAGTGCAACGCGGCGGGGCTGTCCTAGCCTGGTCTGAACCCCTCTGCTGTTGCGAGCCTGATGCTCGTGAACCTTCACCTGGTCCTGACTGTCCCTGACGGTCAAATCTACTACCCTGAAACTGCTGTGGTGGAGGTCTAGGTGGCCTAATAGAATGTCGGGGTCTGGGACCACCCTGAGAATCTCCATGTGAACTAGCGGGCCTAGCCCTCTTCTGTCTCTCTCTCGACCCTCTCACTCATATATTGTAGATGTCGGTGATCCTCTATGCCTTGTGCAAAGGCCTGAATTCGCGAGATATCCATATTATCATTTAGTGCAGCGGTAGAACAAGCGTCGATAAATATTGGTGCATATCTAGCGAATAAATCAAATCTCAGCCCATACTCTCGGACACTCATGCTACCCTGTCGAAGGTTCAGAAACTGGTCCACCCGGCCATCCCTAATCTCTTGAGGCAAATAGTGATCTATGAAAGCTTCTGTAAAGCTATCCCAAATGGGTAGAGATGCATCTTTTCCCCTAGATCTCTCCCAACTTTCATACCAAAATACTGCAACATCACGCAATCAAAATGCTGCTAACTCAACTAACTCAGTCGCTGAGGCATGCATGACTCTGAAGATCCTATGAAGCTGATCAACAAAGTGTTGAGGGTCCTCTCTGTGATCTGTCCCTATGAACTGTGAAGGATTCAAGGTAAGAAATTCACGAACTTTCGAACTTCCGGCCCTTCAGAAGGTCCGGCAACATCTGGCACAACTGGCTGGCGATGTGCAACTACTAACTGTGCTAACATATATACTACACTCTTAAAATCCTGATCATATGGAATAGGAGGAACTAGAGGTGGTACTGCTGGTGGAGCTGGAGGTCCTGTAGCCCTCGGAGGCTCCTGAAGCGGTGGAGAAACTATAGGGGCTGAAAAGATGTCTCCCCATGGGTCTCACAATGGGCTACCTCCACCTGTGGTACCTTGCCGGTACCCTCGCCTGCAGCTATATCTAGCCCCTGGCTAGCTGTGGTCTGTCCGGTGTCAGCCATCTCTATCTGCATACAAGTATCAATTATAAGCAAGAAACTTCAACCCTTAAGACACCGCTCTATAGCACGAGGTGAGCAAAAGAAGGATAGTCATTCTAACATGCCCAGTAACTTCTTGCTTATCGAATGTGGTGCACAACACATTTATAAACAAGACTCTACTAGACACGGCTTGCAGACTCGCTAGGATATGACGTTGCTCTGATACCAAGTTTGTCATGCCACAAACTCAAGGGGAGCAACTGGCTCCTAATGCCAAAACTCAGGCCCGAGCCGACCCTGCCGAACCATTTGCTACTAGCGCATGGCATACACACGCAATCAAGAAAACAAACTAGTATATCCCGGCTTAAAACTAATCCATCGACCGTTAAGGCCCATGTTAACATATATATAAAAGAAACAGGTACTCCCAAGAGTTCATTTAAAGAAATAGGCAACTAGCACAGAAGTCCTGACTGGGACGTCGAGGCCACCATGATATCTATACAAAAACTAGAAGCAGGTATATATCAAGACAATACATCAAACAGCTCACAAGCTTCAGCAAACCAACAAAACTAGGCCAGCATGGCCATAACCTAGATGTACACCCCACACACTAGTCTGCAAGCCTCAAAGAGTAGTAAATATTGGCGGGACAGGGCCTCAGCCTACCTATAAAAATATATGCAACAAAAGCTAACAAACCTCCAAACTCTGGTAGCTCCGGAGGAAAGGGGGTAGCCAACCGGATAAAAGTCAATCCTACTACTGAGGAGGTCTACTCGGTCGTCTGTCAGGCCCTGCATGCATGAATGCAACACCTCCAGGCAATGGGGCGTCAGTACAAAATAATGTACAGAGTATGAAAGGTTGTAGACTAAATGAGCAAGTATCATAATATATCAAAAGCAATCAGGTAAGGAAATCAACATAACTAACATTAACTACCCTATTATATTACTCCCAAGCTCTAAGGAAACATGCCGAACGAAGGGAGTAGCCTTAACATACATTTTCCTTTATAATTTATGCTGAAAATACCTCTGTCCACACCACTACAACACTTTCTTTAAATGACCAGAACACTTGAATACAATCACTCCACTAGAAAAAAAAAACTTGCTGCCACAACCTACACGGAGCTACACCACTCAATTCACCGTGAAAATTATACCAAAATGACGAGCTCGCGACGTAGGGCAATTTTCGATAAGAGGCCAAGAAGAGATCATGAACACACAAGGATGATTTGAGGAGTATTTCTCTGATTTTCGTGGATTTCTCACGATTTGGAATGAAGAAAAATGAAGAAGATGCTATATTATAAGCTTCCACCGACTTAGGGGACCCACCTCACGTGCCTGCTTGCGCAGTCTCGCAAAAACGTGAATATCTCTCTATTCTGAAGTCGTATGAACAAACCGTTTGATGCGTTGAAAACTAGACTCATAGGATTTAATGTGTTGTGGGCCCCATAACTCGTTATAGATTGGGAGAAAACTTCTGAAACATTTGACCCAAATTTCAGAGAAATCTTTAGAAAGGAACTTACGATAACTTTCACCCACTTTTATTTTGCGACTTACCTTACTTCAAAACTTGAGATACAACCCTTGAACACTTAAAATATGACATACCGCATCATTCTTAATTTATTACTCACCCTCTCTGTCTTTCCACGAATGTACGAATTAATTTAAACGTTTAGAAAAGTCCGGGTGTTACATTAGTGCTCTCAACAAAATTTTTGTTTTAATTAGATAGGCCCTCCTAATGATTTTTCACTCCATGAACTATGTGTATCTGATAGTGATGGATAACAAGAGTCACGTGTGATTCTCTTTAAGCCCACTTCAACTAGAATCGTGTTCATTCAAACCACTTTTCCCGAAAAGTTATATTATTTATATAGTGTAAATTCTGAGTTTGCTATATTAATTAACTATTGGGACCATATTTGTAGACCAGTGTAACATAGTGGAAGTTTACTTTGACCATTCTCCATAGAAAATTGGAACTGATACAATGTTACAAATGCAGATGATTGTAATCCACAAATGATTTTTGTGAACCTATTTAATTTTAAACCATTTGCCAATTTGCTGCCTATATTAAATTCACATATATGTGAGGTGGTTAAGTGGTCATACTTCATATCAATGTGGTACCTTTATAAGTAGCAAGTTGTACGTTGTAGTTAATATTTATTGTACTTATATATATATAGTATAGTCAAGTGATCATATCTTTATTTGATTTTCCATATATATATATAAAAAATAACATCTACCTTGTTACTTGTCCACCTCCATTGTATAATTCGTTTTTAGATAGATTATCTTGTTGTCCTCTTCCTATTTTTTTTAAAAAGTGATCACACAAATATATTGTAGAGTAGCGTATGGTGACTTTATGTATAATATCTAATGTTTGCATCAAATTAATATAAATATATGTACACCCCGAAATAGGGGACGTAACTGGCACTCGATATCCTATTAGATCGAGTTACCCAGTAAAACATACTAGCTAACTAAACTATGAGACAAAAAGATTGGGCAACACAACCTCTAAAAAGTGAAGCCTGGACCCTGAAGGTCATGACCTGAATGAGACTAAACCATACAAACAATGGTAGACAAGCCAAAATAAAATAAAGATGTTCTAGCTAGCCAACGAGGCCACAACTGAAGACATACCTACTTACACACACATATATATACATGCCAAGTCTATTGACTGGAGATTGAAACATACAAAAGAAAACCCAGAATATTGTGTCCACAATAGCCTCTGTGAGTGACATAAGGACTGTCAGGACCAGGCCCCGACTATACCCAAACTGTACAACAAAGGAAAACATCCTCTAAAACCCCCAGGATAAGATGAAGCTTACCAACTCACAACTGAACATGAATCCTAGCGGGTGGATCGATCAGAATCCCTGCCTGAACCTGCTCGCATAAAACAAAAAGCAGCGTCCCCAGGCAATGGGACGTCAGTACGAATAAAAATGTACTGGTATGTAAAGCGGAAATTTGCATCATAAATAGTTACTGAAAAAGGGTAATAAAGATATCACTTGAAACTGAAACTCAAATAATCTCTATGACTGACATTTGGCCTCCTACTATTTAAATATGCATGGTATGCTCGTATAATCGTATGTCGCAAATATATATATATATATATATATAGATGTAAATGCATGACATACCCAACCAAATGCTAGCAATAGTGGTGCTTCCCGGTAGCTAACCAGCATCATATACGCCAACATGTGGCCATCAGTGTCTCATATGTATAAATATAGGCAATAGGCCTCATACCTCCCAATTAGCATGTCATGTCATGGATTTATAAGACTTATATGTTACTGTTGTCATGTTGCCAATCTTGGCCCGTTTGTAGTCTTGTTCTCATAACCCCATAGTCACTTTCGTATAACATGTAACAATCTCATGGAACCTCATATGTTCTTCCAAATAAGCTTGAAAAGTTAACTCGAATTTTAGAAAGATAACCTAACCTTGTAGATATTCATAACAAGTTTAAGGTGATTTACTTAGTTCCTAACTTGGTTCCTAGATAATTATAAAAGAAGTATTTCAAAAACCAAGTGTTCTAATAGTTTAAACATTTAAGTTATATTTGAGAGTTTTGAAGATCGTGAGTTACTATAAAGATTTTTCATAATAACTTTAGTAGGGAAAGAGGGCTGGTTACAAGTAATAAGGGTCTCCCATGATATTTTATGTCATATCACCCAAAGAAGAAGAATAATTCATACATGCGGACAGATAATCAAGGAAATCGATAAAATGACATGTAGATGTTGAATACTCTATTTATCCGAACGAGTGGAATATCAAAATAATAGAATCATGAAAATAATTTAGCTGAGATCCCAATGCCTTTCACTGAAGGTCTTTCTAGCAAGAGAATAGCAAAATATCACATTCGGCGTTTTAGGAATTTCCTAGGAGTGGTGCTAAAATGAGGGACAAAGCTTAGCCTTAACATACATTTCCAATGAACGCTCGAATGCCCATAGTTTCTTCACGAAGGTTGTTCCTTATGTCCTAAACTTCGCAAACACTATATATACACAATTGGTACGCACCTATAAACAATTCATAATTTAGCTTAAATAGGTAGATTTCTCATATGGCCCCAACTTGATGAAACGTCCGTAGAACTTCATAAAAACAATCATAAAAGAGTCACGAGATGATTACCTTAGCAAACCAAGTGTAAACCCTGAAGAAATACCAATAACAATAAATTTATATCTTAAAAAACTAGCTCTAAACGTAGCTAATAGAAGGGAAAAACGATTGCCACGTGTAGAGATCACGTTTCTAGGCACAGGGGCAAGCTTTATTTCTGGTTATGAAGTGAAAAGAAATGTTTTCATGGCTTAAAACGTTGAGTAACCCGACATACCACATATTGACCCGAGCCGAATTGCGACCCGGATTCTGCCAGGCAGTCCGCGGTAAAACCCTCATAACTTTTTACTCTGATGTCGGTTGGATACGGGGTTTTGTGCGTTGCAAACTAGACTCGTAGCCTTCGATTTGATAGGTTATGGGCCTTCTAACTCTTTATATATTGAGAGAAAACATCCAAGACATTTGACCAAAAGTTAAGAAAATATTATTAGAGAAACTTCGATAACTTTTGCCGACCTTAGTTTCGCTAATTTTCTTGACTTCAAAACTTAACATATGAACCTTGTGCTATTATAATACCTCATAACACATTATTCTTAGCATATTAGACACTCATAGGCTTATCCCCAAGGTATGAGATAATTTAAGCCTTTCAAACGGGCGAAGTTCTACCCGAGCCATTTCTTTAATCTTGAACTTTGTTTGAGGGGTCCCTTTGACCTAAAACTTTAGTTTAGTTCCTTGATGTTACCACCCATTTGCAATCTTAATCTCCAATGTATGATATCAAGTCATATACACTTCATATAACCACATGCCAAACAACGCCACACATGTTATGCAAGAATAGAGAAAAAGTACGGGATCTTACAATATATTTGTATTTTTTAAAATTAAATTACTCAAACTTGATATATATATATATGTCGATTTTACGTTGTTTTAATTGACAAGAAATTAGTACTTTCTGTGTCCCTAATTACTTGTCCACTTTTGAATTGACACGTCTATTAAGAAAACAATGATTGAGATAGTGAGTTTACCATTTTACACCTATTAATTATGAAATTGATGAATTAAAAACTTAAGATTTTCAAAAAGCTCTACATTTTTCAAAGTAATTAACTGAGAGTATAATAGGTAAAAAAAAAATGTCATTTCTTGATTTGTCAAAATGAACAAGTAATTAGGAACAACTAAAAAAGAAAAGTGGACAAATAATTAGGGACGGAGGGAGTAGTACACACAAATGACACTACCCTCTAATAACATGCATGCATGTACAGGAAGAGGAGGCACTATTTAATAGTGGACGGCTTGTTATGTGCCTTAAACTTCGTCATAATTATCAACTTGCGTGGATTTCAATATTATATATATATATATCTTGTCTATTTTTAATTGTCATGTTACACTTTTCGAAAGTCAATTTGATTAATTTTCAAAGTTAATTAAATTACATTAATTCAATTATAAAACAAAAAAATTAGATATTCAAATACTATACGAAAAGTACTAAAATATTAGTCAAATTTAGATATTCAAAAACTATACGAAAAATACTATAAACTATGCCAATTAAAAGTGAACGGATATAAGTATAAACATAAGGAATTCATTGCCCCTTTCTATAATTGTCTTTGGTCCATATATATACTTTGATTATGAAAGATGAATAACTTCCGTATATTTACTTGTACGGGATGCATTTGTCTATCATATACCATCTAATATCATGATTAAGTGATACGTTTTATCACTAATGTTAAATCGATACAGTGGGTTAGAGTTGATTTACACTAAAATAGTGCTGACATCAAATTTAGTGTTTGAGTTGGAGATGCTCTAATGTAAATATCTAAAACCGAGGGAAAACAAAAAAAAAAAAAAGACAAGTCGTCTGCGCGTTCTTTGTGTCAGTGTTGAAAAGTTGGCAAAGAAATTTCTTCCTCCTTCTCTCTTACAGTTAAGCTGAGCTGCGGAGAGAAGAACAATTCGACGACGACGGAGAAGTGTTTACTCTCAGCTGGTTTTGTGTGTATACATCGGAATTCAATTGAAACTTATAAATGGATCAGATATTGAACAAGGTAGGTTCCTATTGGATTGGTCAGAAAGCCAACAAGGAGTTCAATTCCGTCGGCGATGACATTAATGTAAACCCTAAGCTCTCTTTCCTTTCAATTCTCCGTCATTTACAGTCCTTAATTTCATTTCTGTAGTTGATGGATTTTTGTGCATAACTAGGGTTTACACTGATTCTAATTATGTACTTAAATTACGTTTTGAGGAATTCAATTGATTGAGTTAATCGATGATCTTATTATTGCCTAATTAGAAGTTTAGTCTTCTTAATTTTGAAATTTCCGTTCTAATTATGTAATTAAAACTTTGAGGAATTCAATTGATTGAGTTACTATTTATGTTTTGTCAATGCTGATGATCTTAGTATTGCTTAATTAGAAGTTTAGTATTCTTAATTTTGAAATTTTGTGGAATATATTGTATTCACGTGCATAATAAGTGTATCTGCATATACAATATCTCTGTTTAACTGTATCCGTGCATATCTACTTTTAATTTTGCAAACTACTGATATATGATCACTTGTCTGCAAGACAAAGTGAGAATCGATTCGATCATTCAAGTCGGTTGAGATTAAGTGTGGAGGATAACTTTTGAATTTGGACTCTAGTTGTATTGAACATTAGCGAGTTTACTCTCTTTGCCATCATTTAGCTGCTGATATCTCCAAAGGGAATGAATTTCTTTTTGTGATCGACCTCACATACACACATTTAATTGTCGACTTAGTATACTGGCCGAATCTGGGCAGGAAGCTTCTTGGTTTATTCATTAAACTCATAGTTTCATTGCAAGGAAATATACTTACCGAAATGTCATATTCAGCAGACCTTGCTTGTAATGGCCTTTGAGTTTTCCTACAAATCCAATGTTGACTGTTGAGTAGGGATGAGATAGCACATGTCTGTGTCGGAATTTGGCAAAAGAATAACCAAGAAAGAAAGAAAGAAGAAAGCTCATGACTCATACTGATCAGCATCCTTAGATGATTACCAAGAAAATGAATCAATGGTATTCTGTTTGAGTAAATAAAGAATTCGATATGAAAGATTCTTCGGGTATAACATTTGAGAATGCAAATGCTTAAAATATATATATTTAAGTTACTAATACCATCTAGCTAAGCAGCATACCCTGCTTTTCCTTTTCAAGAACAAGACGTCTGAGGAAATGACTTTTGTCCTGTAAGTGGGGATGAAAATTGATCGGGGAATAGGTTGCAACAGAGTGATGCCACTAAGATCTCATTATTCTCAAAGTCGAGTAAAAGACCAGTCTGACAAACTTTTATTAAGTTTCGACCTCCCTAATGTTAGTATTGTGCCTATCAAATTTGAGCCAATAGTCTCTTCTTTCGCATGCCATTGTTTTTGAACATTTATTTTCCTCAACAATTTCCAGGTGGGGGTAGACTGATTTGTATCTTTGCTGCATTCATCACTTGTTTTAGAGCAGACACAGAATTATTGTAGTGGTTGGACATAAATTTTGTTGAATTGCATCTTTTCTTTTCATTATTGCACTTATGGATTTTAAAGCACAATAATTTGTTATCTGAAGGGTAGAAAACGTTCCGTGCCTTATTCTCCTTTATTAATTAAAAAAAAGTGCACAACCAACATCCTGACATGCCAGATCCAAGCCTTAAACAAATCCTGACACGCCATAAATTCCAAAGGCCGAAGCTTTACTACTGAATAGGATCTTTGCATTTCCTGAAAATCTAAGTATGGTGCTAGGAGTTTATGCTTTTCTTCTCCTTTTTAGTGTATAATGTTGCAATGGTACTAAGAACAGAAACACATAATTATATACTCCACTTTCTAGCTCCTGCCCTGGTGAGATTGTTAATTGAAATTGATGTGATAAATTAAAAGTTTAAAACAAGTTCCATTTTATTAAAATCTAGACGAATTTCAATCTGCTATGATGTGTGAGCTGAAAGCATTTGCAAAATGCCTACCCTAAAGCAAAATAAAATATGTTCACTAATTTGGAATTCACTCGGAGAGACCAATTGGTTATCACTTATCTGTGTTGAATTTCCTCTCTTTCTCGTCTTCTTCTTACTTGTCTGACACTTTCCCCTTTTAAAAATTAGTCCTTGCAAAGCAGTATCGAAGGAGGAAGCAAATGGCTGGTGAACAAGCTTAAAGGTTAGTCTTCCTCATTACTCTTTTGGCTCCTCTTCTGTCTTCTCTCAAATTTCATTGATGGAGGAGAAGAAATTTTTATCAACAATGCTTGAAAAGATCTTTTTTTTTTTTTTCCAACTAGATTCTAAAACTAGTATATTTTATTAGGTTCTACATTTTATCTTTCCATACTGCCCCATCCCTGTAGCTAGCTTAAGAAAGTACCTTTGGACCAAGATGCACAATAATGCATTACAACTGTGTGTTCCAATAATTCTATTCTTTCTTTCATCAAATATGAACTCTTACTCTTATTTGTTACTCGACCATTAACTTCTTTTAAGAAAAGGTCTAACTTTTAGCTTGTGAAACATTAGCCCTCTAGCAACTTGCTCTAGTAATAAAGGTTTGGCTGGCACCAGTACAGGGAAATAAAATGCTTTTTCTGTGTGGTGAGTCTCATGATGTATAGGATAGTGGTTTGTAGTCAGACTGTAAACTAGCTTGTGATAAACCATGTTGAATGTCGAAAGAAACATCACTTTCTTCTTGTTTTTATTTTGGGGTATATTTCCAGAAAAATAATCCATTTTTGAAAGAAAAGAGGCTAAGCTGGAATGCTGGATGTGGTTTGAATAATTTAAATAATATATCCAAAAATGTTTGCTTTCTCGTACTGGTAAATACTAAATACTCAACAATTTTTCACAGCGATTGAAGACCATTGATTCATTTTGTTGAGTTATTGGTTTTTTTCATATATAATTGCTCATCAGTACAAGTCACGAGCTTTCTTCGGTCATTCCTTGTATTCTTATGCCAAAATATTCAGGAGCTTTCTCATCCTTGCTTTGCACTGGATTTGTAGGGAAAATGCAAAAGCCATTGCCAGAACTGCTGAAGGAGCATGACATTCCAGTAGGCATTTTCCCTCGTGATGCCACCAACTATGAGTTTAACGAAGAAACCAAGAAGCTCACTGTCTATATTCCTTCAATATGTGAGGTTGGTTACAGGGATTCATCTGTATTACGCTTCTCTACGGCAGTTACTGGATACTTGGAAAAAGGAAAGCTAGCTGACATAGAGGGAATAAAAACAAAGGTGATGATCTGGGTAAAAGTTACTGCCATTTCATCTGAAAAATCAAAGCTTTATGTCATGGCTGGGTTGAAGAAATCCCGCAGTAGAGAGGCTTATGAGGTGTTGAGAGACGGATTTACTGTAGATAAATTCTAGTGTGATCAACTTGCGATGAACGATAAGATTGTATAATTAATAAGTACTATTTAGAAGTTTGATTAAAATTGTGATGTAAGTTTGGATTAAAATTGTAATGTTGATTGCACTTGTGAAATATGAATTATCTATTCAATGTTTTTTAAAAAAAATATGCACCAGCCGGGAATCGAACCCGGGTCTGTACCGTGGCAGGGTACTATTCTACCACTAGACCACTGGTGCTGTTGTGTATTACGATGGAGACATGATTTAATAATCAATACGGTAAAACATTGAGGACCTTTACCCAAATTGAATAGAACAAAACGACCTCTTCTTTTTTTCTCTGTGTTAAAGTGAAGATCTCTTGTAAGGCAATATTTGAGCGCTCATAATTTAAATTTGAATTCGTCGCTGAATATAATATTTGAAACCCATTGAAAATGAAATCACAAGCATTGGTTGCTAGAATTATATTATTCTAGTTCATTTGTCAAAAATCCCAAGCATCAAGGTTCCAAGACATCAAAACCAAGATAAATTGAAACCATAGTACTACTATAGCTTCATGCTAGAGACAAGAACAACCTTAAAGTTATCAAGAAGAAATTAAAGTCAATTGTTCTTTGCCACCGAGGCGGATTTAGAGCAGGTTCTGTAGATTCAACTGAACTATCTAATACAAATAGAAAAAGTGATTAAAATATATACATACAATAAGATAATAATCATTCAAAAATTATTCTTTGCCATCAAAACAAGTCTAAAGCAGGTTTTGTGGATTCAACTGAATTATCTAATACAGATAGAAAAGAGATCAATATATATATACATACAATTAGAATACATAAATCATTCTAAATCCAACGTACAATTCCAAATATACATATATAATATGACTTAAAATCTGAAAAAATTATGGCTCCACGATATCGCAATACAACGGCTTAATTGTCATGGGAGTGGAAAAATAATTAGGTGATTGAACAATTTGGTCTGATGGAGTACATGAAGAATACCTTAAATAATGTTTCATACACAAGAAGAAAATCAAAGTGACAATAAAAAGAGTAAAAAGAAGTACAAGTACCAGCAACATAATTTCTCCACTTAGAGCAAAATTATGATCCTTAGTAGATAGAATAATTGGATCATCATCTTTTTGGTAAAAAACATTTGGAGCCATGGAAGGTACTATTGTTTTCATCAAAGTAGACATAAAGAAAGAAAGAAAGTTCTAACAAAAATATAGTATATGGTATGGTATATTATTTATTTTATTTTAATTTGTTCATGTTTAATTGGATACAAAATTTCATTGATGTTTTTTTGGCATGTTATAATGTACGATAGCCCACTTTTAAATTGTCCATTTTCATGATATTTATCTCATTTGGACTGGAGGTAACTTGAGATTTTTTGAAAATGAATAATATGGTATAATATGGACCATATATTATATCAAAACGTGAAAATGATTCCAACAATGGGACAAGAAAACTAAAAGAGGGCAATGTCACTATTTACGTAGGAACTTTGGGCCATGAGAAAACGAAGTTTATTGATAGAGACAGATTCAGAATATACTTAAAATTTAGGGTTCAAACTTTCAAGATATTAGCTTTGAATATGTCATATACTTTAACAATTATTAGCTCAAAATTTAGCTTCTCTACCTCCACGAGGTAGTTATAAGGTTTGTGCATACTTTACCTTCCCCACTGCATAGGTTGTAGTAGTTCAAAATTAACTTGGATTCCGTGTAAAAAAATACTGAATAGATCTTAATTTGAACCCTAGGTATGAAATCATCTTACCGCTTTAAAAAGTGAAACTTCCTGTCATAAATTTGAATTAGTCATCCTCAGAAGAAGGTACCGTGTGGGAAACCAAAAAGAATAATTGAGGTCTATGAGACAAAGGCGCGCACATAGGTCCGGAAACTGAAAGTAACAAGTGAACCATCATTGATTTGTTTGATTTTGAGCTTCATAAAAACTAATGACTAGAAAGTAGAAAGAGACAAATCTCGTATATATTACATTTTTTTTATTTAATCATCCTGTATCAGAAATTACTTGCCCGACCAATCCGAATTCGCGGCTGATGGGGCCACAAAGGCGATACAAAACACTCGATATCAAGAAGTTCGTTCATTTTCAGAGCTATTATCCGAGTGCTAATTTTATATGCCCTAGTTTAGTCCAACCCGTCAAATTGACACCCCTAGATGGAGTGGCCTTGAGGGTGATTATGCGATATCATTTCGTGAAACCTGGTTCACGTTGTTTCGAAAACTGCTTTGGTTGAGAGGTTTGCCAGATATGAGGTGAAGAATAAAAGAATTATGCACTAAACTTTGATTTAATCTTATACAACACACAGAAGTAACTTACCAACACGATTTCATTAAACCTCTATGTTTGCCTGATCATGAACTTGCATCCACCAAAAATATTTAACTGCAACGACAGTATAGATGACAAAATAATAGTGGTCAGTAGTGCCTAATAACTGGCATTTTCTGTTTCTTCAAAATCATAAAATGGAAACGTATACAGCTACTCTATTCGAATTGTTCCCAATCCTCGGTCACTATAGTAGAGGGCGGTCTAAGAGGTGGGGCGGCCAGGCTTCCAACCCCAAGCATAGGTGTAGGAGGTGGTGGGGTGTTCAGTCCTCCAACCCCAAACACAGGTCTAGGAGGAG
>JAJOOR010024559.1:0-15510 GCA_036250505.1 Solanum acaule | reverse complement strand
ATTTTATTTTATTTTTACAAATCTTTTTTCTTATTTGTTTGAGTTAAAATACATGTGTAAATTGCATAAACATTTTGTGTTCAGCTGCAAATATCTTCTTGGAGTGTCTTGGTGATAAGAGACTCGATTGAGATATTTAAGTGAAAATTTTAAACTAGTTTAGAAAACTATCAATATATTTAAGTTTTTTTAAAAAATAACGAAGAAAATATACCATCTACGTTTTAATGAAAATTCTCTAACTCTAAAAGACTATGGATCATATAATTATGTTCTTATAGAAAGGAAGAGTCCTAAAATTATTATAGACATTTTTTAAAATGGCAATAAGAAATTAATTATTAATCTCAAAATGTACAATGGATACATCAAATATATATAACGCAATAATTTTAAACAATTATAGACATAAGAAAACCCCTTCAAAATATTCCTAAGAGAGTCCTAAAATAATTAAACAATTATAGACATAAGAAAACCTCTTCAAAATATTCCAAAAAGAGTCCTAAAATTATTTAGACATTTTTTAAAATGGCAATAAGAAATTAATTATTAATCTCAAAATGTAAAATGGACACATCAAATATATACTATATATATAGAGCACAATAATTTTTTCCAACATTGCAAAAATATTACTATCTTGGTATAAAAAAAGAAAAGAAGAAGAAATGCATCCAAAAATGGTCTTTCACTTGGTTCTTTTGATGATATTTGTTATTGCTGCAAATGGTCAAACAATTATTATTACATGTGATGAAGCTTCTTGCTTAAAAAAATGCCAAGATGCTTATGGATCCAAATTAATAAAAGCTTATTGTAAGGAAACATTATTTGGAAATGTTTGTATTTGTGAACACAATCCAAACATCCATAAAGGATCAAGGAAGAGTTTACATATGTTATAAATGAAATAAAGAACATAAAATTATTTCTTTCTCATGTTTTTTTTTATATATAATTTCACTTTCTAATATTTCATTTCGATTTCTCTGAATTAACTATTTTATTTTGTCATGTTTAATTTATAAATACATAGGAAGAGAAGTATTTTTGTGTCTCATATAATTTAATTGAGAAATCACTAAATTTTGTATTTGTGAACACAATCCACTCATCCATAAAGGATCAAGGAAGAGTTTACTTATGCCATAGATGAAATTACAAAAGCAAAAATGGTATGAAATGGCAAGCTATTAATTCATATTAAATGTTATAGCCATAGTTTATTTTAATTGTAATTCGCAGCAAACATCCCATTTTTTTTCCATCTGATTCGATAAATAATTAGCCATTTTCGGTATACAATTAGTCATTTTATACATTTCGGTATAAAATGTATAAAATGCGTTTGTGTTTGCATAAAGCAAGAGAAAAGTGTATATACAAATACAAATACATATATTTTTTCGTCATATATACTTATAATTATACAAATACAGATCTTATTATACAAATTACAATGTATAAATGAATTTATACAAAACCGAACAATTTGGATAACATTGGATGTTTCTAGCGAATTATACAAATCAAAAGCTCCATAGCAAACATAAAATTTGCAAATTTTATGCGAATAGATGCGACTTAAATGCAAATATGTTTCAACGCAAGTTTCATCTGACTTGAACATGGAATAGATATGGTGCACACCATTCACCTACAAATAGATGCGACTTAGAAGCAAATATCTTTCAACACAAGTTTCCTCCGACTTTAACGTGGAATAGACATGGTGCACATCCTTTACCTCCGAATAGATTCGACTTAAATGTAAATATCTTTCGACGCAAGTTTCCTTCGACTTGAACGTGGAATAGATATGGTGCACATCCTTCACCTCCGAATAGATGTGACTTAAATTCAATGACCTTCTCGGCGAATGAAAAATGCAATAGAAAATGCAAACGATGGATGATACAATGATTTTCCACTGTAACGAGGTGGATGGCTCGGTGATTGCCCAAATGTAACGAGGTGGATGACTCGATGATTGTCCACTGTAACGAGGTGGATAACTCAATGATTGTCCAACTCTAACGAGGTGGATGGCTCGGTGATTGTCCAAATGTAACGAGGTGGATGGCTCTTGATTATCCACTGTAACGAGGTGGATGGCTCCATGATTGTCCACTGTAATGAGGTGGATGACTCGTGTGTCTTGAAAATGTCATCATCTTGATGCTTTCATCTGTCCCTGTATTCTAAAAGGAATGGTTAGTAGACACAATCTTGCTTTAGCTAGCAACATGATCAAGAAACTTTAAGGCAGGATTCAAAAGAGAATGAGTACAAAGTGCCTGATCACTTTGACACAAGTGAGCAATCATCATATTGCTCTTGAACACTTTGTGTTCATTGTAACTTATGTTTTATTGGGGATTTGTACGAGGCGTCGGTGGCTCGCATCCAGAGCTTATTTTGCTCCATTATGGCAATGCTGGAGATTCTGACGTCGACTTTGAACTTCAACCAATACCAGAGATCATTTGAAGTTGACTGTCGAACTTCTGACAGTACTTGTCGAAATTTTTGAGGTCTTCCTCAAAAATTCTGTCCCAATTAGATCTCTTGACAAATCTCACAATGCTCTCCAATTTTCACTTGCTGGGAAAACCACTTTTATTGTGAATTTTTGAGATATTCTCAAAAAATTTGTCCCAGTTTTTATTATAAAGAGAAAAAAAAATTACACTGGGTATATGACCAAGCCATCGTGGCGCCTACATATCCTGTTGAGCCAGAAATTAGGTCAAATGTAGTTCCAATCATGTAGATGGTGAATACTGCAAAGAATTTGAGACAAAATCATCAGTAGAAAATGCACAATATGAATATGTTGAAATAGGAAAATAATATTTCCCGCGATATTCGAAGCCTAAAGACAAGATCTATCACATTTTTGGGACGGACAAACCAATGAAGTAAAAAATAGGCGTCTCGCACTAACAGGATTAACCTAATGACACTTTTTACAATGAACAACTCCCAAAGGGAGAGGCAAAATCTTTTTTTTTAATGGAAAGAATTTTTTTAAAAAAATTGGAAAATGTTAAAGAGTGGGTGCTTGCCCGCTCCCCCCCCCCCCCTCCCCTCTTTTTTTTTAAAAAAATAAATAATATAAAGAGAGTCAAATTTTGACTACAATTGGTACCAGGAGTTAGGATCGCACGTAAATCTTTTTTTCTTCTTTTTCTAACTAAGATTGAATTCAAGGTAACTCTTACAGATTTAAGTGGTACCTCAAACATACTTAAGTATTAACAAGATTTGTTCATCTTACTTCAAGCAAAGGTTTTGAATTGTACCAATCCTTATGTTTCAAGTGCCCTCACGACAAAGATAGGTCCTATTTCACACATATTTGAAGCGTTTGATTTGAGGACATTTTTTAAAGTGCACTCACACTCACAAGAATGTTCAATGCATGCAACTGTGATACCATATGCTTGGCCCTTATGTAAATCTACACTAATGTGAGAACATTTGGAATGAGATCATATAGGACTTGTCATTGGCTTGTAATGTAGGATTAGGGACGGGTAAGATATTTATTTGGAATAAGGGTGACTTAATTCCATCTTAAGCGTCACACTAAATTTGTGTTTTTGACAATTGATAAGCCTTTGACGTATGATCCTCTTCGTTGTCCTCCCTTTTTCCGACTTATTTTGAATTCTCATTTATTGGAGTTTTTTTTTTCTTTTCTTTTTTTCACCCCTTTGTCTCGACTACTTTTGAGTCCTTATTTCTAGGAGCTTTTCTTTTATTTCACTCCCTCTCTCCTATTTGTTGGAGTATTTTCCTTCTCTTCTTTCACTGACCTTGTATGGATATTTTTGTCTTTCTTTATTTCTTTTAACCTATTTTCTTTCTTTTTTGTTCTTTCTCTAGAAGTCGTTGTCGCTTCCTTGACTTTGGGAGAATTCATATCTTTGCCTTTTGCAACTTCAAACTTGGATCTTCTATTGTAATTTGCACATCTTTGGCGCGCTCAATAAGGTTGGGCCAAGAGAGGGATAGTGCATGCAAGCACTCAGAAGGGTAATGGCTAAGATATGATTGTCGAAATAAAGGCTTTAGACTCAAAGTGGGATTAATGTTATTTGGTAGGTTTTGAAAGGCACAATCGGATCAAAGAAGGCCTACAATTATTTTCCAAACCAAACATAACTCAAGATTTCGCCTCGATAAACATTCAAGCCAAGTTCTAGATCAACAGTGTGATGCAATTGAATTTTGATGTAAAATCTCACCACACAATGCACATGAAATCATGAGGTTGATTTTATTCTTATCTTGAATGCATGCAAGAGAATTTTCAAGCATCACAAAAGTATAAATGAGAGGTACCAAAAGAATCTATGGTTTACCACAAAGTCAGTCCGCTTCATCATATCAAATATTTTTACATACTCCTCACTGCATTGGTCTCATTTGAGTTGAAGACATGACTCTTTTAATATGTACAAAACGATTTTTTTTTAAAGAATGAATAAATACTGAAACCAAGAAGGGTTACCTACGTATCTCATCAAGATGAGAATCAGGCGTGCGTAGTTCATCCAGATATGTCTTTGAAAATATGCACAAACTATTTGATTTTTTTTATTTTTTGTAAACTTAAAAGAATGAATATCGAACCCAAGAAGGGCTACCTACGTATCTCATCGAGATGAGAATCAGGTTCGCGTAGTTCGTGCAAATATGCCTTTGAAAGTATGTACAAACTATAATTTTTTTTTTTTACTTTCGGAAAAAATAATACCGAATCCAAGAAGGGCAGCCTATGTATCTCACCGAGATGAGAATCAGGTTCGCGTAGTTCGTTCAGATATGGCATAAAACAATTTTAAAATTTAGATAAATTCAGAGTGATTTCTTATATCTTCTTTAACTGTCGACCTTTAAACTACCTGTTAAATGTGGTCTCCCAATTTAGTTTTTTTTTTTCACAGTAACCACTTGTTGTCGTATATTCTTTTTGAATGTCTCTTGGTACTGTGTTTTCTCCCAATTATCTACGAGAACCACAAATTGTTATGACCATCCCCAACTGTTGTCGGGGACGATTTTCCTGAAAAAATATGAGGAATGTGTGAAAACAGGGCCAGCATGCAAAATAATAAAAAATAAATGAGTGTGACCTTATAGTCAAAGACTCCACTGATTTATCTTTTTGACTTGATACTAATGTCTTGTTAAATACAAAGACTCAGATTTCGTGAGTCCTCTTGTCCCTTGCAACTTCGGATGAATAATGACTTCTAATTTTGGAAATAAATCAACATCTCAATTAAAAGAAAAAAACTCAAACAGTAAAAATATTAGATCGTGTTCATAATGAATAATTCAAAATATCACACAAAGAATTAATTATTAAACACATATGCACTACTTTGATTGAAGACAAACTCAATTATAATACATAATATACAAATAGTTATTACGCGTTCTATACAAATATGTGACCTTATTGAGCCAAGGGTAGGCCTACCGATCTGAAGGATGTATTACGACATTTGACAACATTGTCCCAAAATCGAAATTTATACAAACTTTATGAATAAAACTGAATGAGGATACATAATAGGGAAAATGAGATACAAATAATCAGTCCCACGCAGGGGTACTATCCTAAGCTATGATTTTATGGATGGTCCTTCTGTTTGATTTATTGTCATCTCCATATGTCCGCGTTTTTGGATGAAATGATAACTTGATCCTTCTTCGACTCGAACAAACTATTAAACTCCCTAACCCAAGGAACATTGCTTTGTCAAATGACGTGTACATCCTTCAAATTTAAACACATACACATGATTGTAATTTATTGACCAATGAGCCAAATAGACACAAGGTGGGCTTCTAATGGGCCCAACACGCCTTGGGTGTTAGGTCGATTTAGTTCAAAATGAGCTAAATTCAGGATTTAGTTTCACTCTACGCTAGTTAACTAAGAGTGATTTTTGAAAGACCGGGAACCCAAGCAGACAACTTAGGCTGAAACTCACGACAATCATTGGACGCATGATGAACAAATAAATTGTCGATCATTCCAGAAAAGGGCTGAGTATAAAAAAGTTTGGCTGCAGTTCCACAAAACCGTTCTTTAATATACTATACATACATGTCGCAAAATGTCATGAATGTAATGACAGTTTATATACAGTTTAAACAAATAATGAATAAATAACAAGTATAATATATAAATAATCAACAAAATATATAAGATATAATGAATAACACAATAAAAGAATAACTCCTCAATTTAAAAAAAAAAACTAACTCATAATGGTTAGAACCTCTATATCCACAAATAATGAATAATTAACAAGTATAATATACAAATAATCAACAAAATATACAAGATATAATGAATAACACAATAAAAAAAATAAGTCCTCAATTTGAAAATATGAATTTATAATGGTTAGAACCTCTATATCCCCAGCAGAGTCATCATTCTGTTTACATCCCTACTTTATTCAAATAGGGCAAAACATCGCGGTGACTCAAAAAATAATCAATTGAGTCAATTTTAAAATAATTTTAAGAATAAACAAATTTTAACTTGAACATAAATGAAAACATAAAATAAAAGGCGGCCGAGGTTTGAGCCCCTCCGACCAGATTTAAAATGGAACGAGATATACCTCCCCGTCGGAAATAGAGCTTGAAGCTAGCATTGTTGTGTTGTTGAACTGTTGCATTATTGAAAAATCACGAATCCGATCGGATCTGATCATTTCAGTTGTGCAAGCTCCGAACTCGCTGATGTTGTTCGCGGATCTAGTTCGGTGTACTGGGGGTCGAGCTGGTTGTTTTTTCGGTAGGGTTTTGGAGTAGCGAATGGGGTTTGATTTGGTGTGGTTTTCTGGTCATTGTTGTCCATTGGAGCTTGTAGGTTCGTGGCACGCTGTTAATAGAGAAAAACAGGATAAACGAAAGGGGGTTTTGGTCAGAGACGAGGAAGGGTGGAGGTTGGTTCTTAGCAGTGAACAAGGAGAGAATAAAGAGGCCTAGTGCTTTGGCTCACTGGTTGTTGGAGAAAATAGTGGAGGATGGGTTTTAGGTTGTGGCGGCTAAGGGAGAAAAATGGGAGAGGAAAAAAATTAGGGTTTTTCTATTTGGAAATTGTTTCTTCCAATGTAAAAAAAATATTATCCACCACCCTTGACCTAATGAATAAGCCATTGTTTATATAAAAAATTACCTATAGTACAGTACCATTATTTTAAAATCGTGCGCCAAAATCACTAGCCTTTAAAAATATTTGTGCATGAAATCTTATCCATATTCGCATGAATTTCTAGACTGTGCAAAATATCAAAATTAATATTAACAAATGTAAGAAATAAAATGATTATTAAAAAGTATAATGAACGTAGCTAATGACATGTAAAAAATGCAATTTATCAGAACTAATGATTTAATCGAAACGAATAAATATTTGAATGTAGTCAACTGATCGTGACAAAAGTTAATGTAATTAAAATTAACTGATAAAAAAATTCTAAATTTTGACAAATAAGGATAGTTATCGATAAACTTATTCAAAATTATAAAAAATGTATTTTAAACTATTAAATAAATAAAACTTAAAAGTTACAAATTTTGAAAATGTTAGACCAAAATTGGGTGTCAACAATTATTTGGATAATCTTTTTAAGACTATGATATCAGAGCAAGAATCATCTCAATTCATATTTACAATGTTGAGCCCCCATATTAAATTAAACATACTTCAAATGTTCAGTCTTGAGCGTAAGTAAGATGGAGTGTTGAAGAGTCCTACATCAGACGTAAACAAAGAAAAAAAAGAGAGATCTCTTTATATGATTAAAATGGTTGATTTTTTAATTATTAGTATTTTTACTTCAAACAACATGTACTTCATTATTAAATCATTATCTAAAATGCACTTGCTAGCTAGTAATATATTTGGTGTGATATGATAAATAACAAAATCACTTTTTTCTTACAACCAAAAAATATGATTCCAATAAGTGATTGACATTTTTGTTACAAAATTAAAGAAAAAAATTGTTTCAACATTCATCTCCCCTATCTTATTTGTAATTTGTATGTGAGGAAAAAATATTAAAACTATTCAAACTTGATTTTGACTAGACGATGCTTGAATAAGAAAAATATTTAACTTGACTCCATAAAAGTAATTTAAGTAATTAGATCAAAATTTCAATTTAAAATTATATAAACTTGGTAATTTATTAATTAATCTTCCATTTTTTCTTTTGGTAATGTGTGGATCCTTTTTCTATTCATTCAATGGTAAGAAATTAATTATTAATCTTAATATGTATACAATGGATACATCACTATATATATATATAGAGAGAGAGAGAGAGAGAGAGACCACAAGAACTATTCCCTCAATATTGCAAAAAAGAAGAAGAAAAAAATGGATCTAAAAATGATATTTCATTTGGTTCTATTGATGATTTTTGTTGTGAATGGAGGAAATTATTATTTTGTAGAAGGTAAAGCTCACATTATTATTTATAAATGTGGTCAAGATTCCTGCACAAAATTATGCAAAGAAAATTGAGGGCCCAAATTGATAAGAGCTTTCTGTGAGCCCACAAAGTTTGGAGATACTTGTACTTGTGAACATCATAATGTTATGAACACAAAGAATTTGCTTATGTGATAGAGAAAAACAATTTTATGTTACAATTATTAGAATGTTTATGAAAAGTTGTATTATTTTTTATTTATAAAAGGACTGTTTTTCAATAGTTGTTGATTGAAGATTCGTCTACGAATATTGGGAACAATAATCCGTAACTATCAGATACGCGATTACATACCGTGATTATTTTATGTTACAATTATTAGAATGTTTTTTCGAAAAGTTGTATCTCTTTAGATTTATAAAAGTTATGTTTCAATAGAAAAGCAGACGACGCTTTCTTCCTTCTTTTTTCTTATTCTTTTCGAAAAGAAAGTTTCTACAACAAAGAGTTGTTGATTGAAGATTCGTCTACGAATATTGGGAACAACAATCTGTAACTATCAGGTACGCGATTATAGACTATGACTATTTTGGTGTAGTTCGTATTTTATAAACATGTGATTGCAGTATTAGACTAATGAAACAAAATCAATGATTTGCAAACTATGTATTTGAGTTTATCCATCAGTTTATTTTATGTTGGATAAATGAATAAATTTTATGAAATAAGTGTAAGGTTCTTTTTAATATTTTGGTTTTAGATTACTAATTTCATTGAGTTGCTCTTGAGTTTTTCAAATATCAAACCAAACTTTAAATAATTCACTTCTCATGATCATGACGCTGATAAACACGACTCATAATTGTTGATAAAACTAGAATGTATATTTTTTATTTTATACTTATACTAATCTATATTCTTTTTTATAGAAATATAAATCGATTTTATAACACCATTTAATTCGAATCAACAAAAGTAGTATCTCTTTCATATAGAAATTTAGATCCACCGTTTGTTACGTTTTGACCCATTGGCTCTTTGAAACCATCTATCCCATTTAACATCTACTGGGCCTTTGGTCCTGCAAAACAAAACCAACAATCACTTTACTCTATTTATTCAATTAGTCGATTAAATTTACTATTTATTTTTTTCGATCGATATATATAGATTATATTATATATTGATAAGCTTAACTCTTTAAAAGGTAGGAAGGAAGGAAAAAAATTAAAACATTTTAAGAATATTGTATCATACATTAATTAGTCCAATGAGTTTATCTTTATTGTCTATCCTTTGTTGGTCGATCTGGTTGATGAAATACACATCTCTATGAATGTTTTCTTTTTATTATGCTAGCTTGTTATTTTCTCTTCTTTTTAAAATCATATGTTTTTTGAAAGTTTGTGAAGTACAGTTTGAATTTTTTTTTTTTGTTTTTCATCCGGTGTTCGGAGCCAGCATTAGAGCTCCGACTAAATTCGTATCGCACTTTGTAGGGCCCATTCGGGAGTGATGCTTCCAACAGGATTTTCTCCATACCCAAGGCTCGAACCCGAGACCTCTGGTTAAGGATGATACACTCCCACCAGTGCAAGTTGCAACACAACCATGTTGGTACAATTTGCAACTTGATCCATGAATAACTCATCCTTCTTTGTCACTTCACTTATTTAAGAGTTTGTTTGTGTGAGATTCAAAATTTGGGACGTGCGTTTAATTCGTATTTTACGTGATACGGACGATACTAGACAATACTAGATATATTTAAGTCAAAATTCAAAATAAAGTAGAATTTTTGTACCTCTTGGTGCTAAATAAGTCCTACTTTTAAAACCAAATAATAAAGAAGAAACAATCTTTTGTGACCACTCACAAAACACTTACTCCCTCCGTTTCACAAAGAGTGACCTGGTTTGACTTGACACGAAATTTTAGAAAATAAAAAAGACTTTTGAATCTTGTGGTCCTAAATTAAAGTTATGTCAAATGTACTAAATTACCCTTCAATCTTGTGGCTTTAAACATGCCACGTGGAAAGCTAAAATTAAAATGTTACCAAAAAAGGAAAGAGGTCATTCTTTTTTAAACAGACTAAAAAGGAAAGGAGGTCATTCTTTTTTAAATGGAGGGAGTATAAAGGACGAATTATTTATCTATTTTGAACTTCTCCTATTGACTTCCAATTATCAACAAAAAAATAATAATTTGGGTAGGTAGTAGCACTAATATTTCACACTTATAAATTATTTTTGAATATAAAAATAGATCATTATTTTGAAAAATTAGTAATGAATAAAGAAAAAAGAGAATCAAATAAAAAGAAATATGTAAAATTGTGATAATTCTTACACCGGAAGCAGAGCATCTGGTTTGGATTCTGCCACTGAAATAAATCTGCAATAAATAGTAGGAGAAATAAACAGTCATACTTCACTCATTTATAATAAATAGATATATTTTTATCTGAGGTTCGATATTTTACGTTGTTTAAATTTGGGTTTAATATTTGATCCGAATATGAATTTAGAAATTGAATTCTTGATTTGAGTGTATAGTTGAGTGTTGGGGTACGATCAATAAATATTATGTACAACAAAGTCGGTTTTCAAATTAGAGTTCTTTTAACTTTGGATTCATATATTGCAGTGTTTGTTTTGGGGTGACACTTCCAACAAAAAAAATTGATTCTCAACTCAAAACTTCTAATTAAGAATATCTCAATCATTTCATTATAACTCAATTCCGATACAAATTTGACAAATATGAAAGAAAAACCCTTTGAGATAATTGTGAATAGGAAATGAAATGAATAGTCTAAAACTTACTCTTTGCATACTATGGAGGCCTCTCCATATGAATCAAGTTTGTCCAATTCTTCCTGCATTACCATTCATAAAACTTCAACTTAAACTAGTTTTTTAAAAAAAAAAAAAAATACTACAATTAGATTTTATAAAGTAATTACAAGTATTTTGTTACAATAAATATTACTAATTGATAATTAGAAAACTCAAAAAAAATCCTACCTTTGTAGGGGGGTAAAAAGGACGTTTTTCCAATAGACTGTTTTCTTAAAAGAAGTGTAATCAAATCAACATTGAAATGAAAATAACCACGACAAAATAACAAGATAAACAAAGTAAATAAAATAATAGACTAAGTAAAAATGAAGAGTAAGATACTATGTGAATATACTAAATAAGGAGAAGATGAGACTAGCCCCCTGCCTCTCCCACATAAAAATACGAGAATACTCAGCTAGCTAATACTTCTATCCTAATCCCCAACATCATTTTCTCCAATTTTATCGAGGATTGTGTCCTTAGTAAACTAAAGCTATGTCATAATTTGTACGTCTAATCAACTCCTCAAGTTCTTCTACCTACCTTTACCTTTCCTAAAAACCTGATAAAGCCAACCTCTCCAAAAAGTCGAAAAAAAGAAAAATATTAAAAAAAACATAATTAAAAAAACCTGAATAAATTGGATTTCTTGATCAAGAGAAGAAATAGCAGCAGCCATACGATGTTTGCCCATAACAAAATAATTAGTTGTACTTCTTGAAACAAGGCTTGTACTTGTCTCAACCATAGATGATGAAGAAGTATAATTAATTAATTGATCTTCTTCTACTTGAGGTTCATCATCATCATTAATTATAATTGATGAATCCATTAAACCTAATTAAGATCAAGAAAAAAAATGGAGATATGGGGTTGGATATTTATTTTTATATTATAAGAAAATTGTGAAACTAATAATTAGTTAAGGTGGTGGTTGTTGTGTGAAAGCAAAAAAATCAAAGTGGTGGAATAAAAAATATTGGTCAAAAAGGTTGGTGGAGGAATAGGAGTTGAGAGACATAGGAAGAATAAATTTATACATATAAATATTGCATCTTACAAATAAATAAAAGTTTATTTACATCGATCGAAGCATATTATATGATGTTTTTAATTAGTTTGGATATATTCTTTAATATAAATTATATTTAATAGAATAATATCTATTTAATATAATTTCTTGATTATATAAAAGTTCATTTACCTAATAAACATAAATCTGAGAGAGTAGTATTGAAAACACCTCTTAACTTGGTACAAATTATTAGTTTCATGAACTATTAAAAATCTTAAAAACACTTCTCTACTTGACTAACTAAACTTCCTTGATACACCTCCAAACTGCCACATGACATAGCAAGTGGTCTCAAACTCTTGTAGGAGTATGAAGTTTTTAATAAAAGTTGAGAGAAATGCTGAAAATACCTCTAAAGTTTATGTGAATTTAGATGTGTATTTCACTTATGTTGCAAGATCGGATGTGTATTTAAGTTCAGTTAATCAAGTAAATGGGTAATTTTAAGGTTGTCAATAATTCAAGCATAGAACTAATAATCCATGTTGAGTTTTATAATTACACGACCTAGTACTGTATTTAAATTTAATGGAAGACTGGCATGAATAAGTAGATACTTATATATATATATATATATATATGCAATATCTGAAGTTAGATTGTACAATATCAAGCTTCAACTTTGATTATTTTTGCGTAAAATGTACATATAACTTAAGTCAAACAAAAATAATTAAATTTCAGCTATTTAATACTTCAGATATAATATTTGAAGTTAGACTTTTTAAAATTAAACTCAGACATCATATATAAAAAAAAAATATTAAAATAGATATACATGTATATATATATCCTCCTCACGATAGTGGTCCTATCTTCACGATTTTCTGGGCTTAACCAATTTGAAGGCCCGCTATTTTATGGTGAAGGACAGCCCAATTTGTTTTTGGGCTTCAATAAGTTCTATCTAAGTTCTAATTTTTGCTTATAAGGTTAAATTTCAGGGTCAATTGAGTAGGTTCATTGTCTCGAGATATCCTGAACGTCTACTTTTTGCAAAAATTAAAACTTATATAAAATGGGTAACATATCAAAAGTTTAACTTTTACCTATAATGTAGTTTATTACTCCCTATGTCCCATAATAGATTAGTACTTTCTATTTTACACGGTGATTAAGAAATCGTTAATAGGTTGATCAATTTTACTATTTTGCCCTTTGTCCATATAATTAGCCTTTTGAAAAAAAAATTGAATCTTCAAAATTTATTTAAACTTTCAAAAGTCATATTAATTGAAGGGGTAAGTGATCAAGTAATATGAGACAAATAATTTTAGTAAGATGCACTGATGCACATCTAATATGAGACGGAGGGAGTAACTTACTATCGTGTTATCAATTAAGAAAAAACCTTAAACCGTTAAGAACCGATAATAAAAAAATTTAAAACCGTTAAAACCAATAACTCATTACTAATAAACCAATAACTATTTTTCAATTCGATTTTGAACAATCCGATCTAAATAATAAAAGTAATTCAAATATACTCATTACTAATAAACCAATAACTATTTTTAGGTTCGAAAAAAATTTCAAAAACATTTTCCGTTGCCGGGATTTGAACCCGGATTCCAAGTGATGACCGTCACTATGATCAATTTGAGAATTACCATTGCTACAGCGGAGTTTTTTTAGCATTTTAATACAAAAAATATATATAACTGGACTTTGTTGGATATTGAAAAATTTAATAATGGAAATTGCATAAATAGTTTTATCCGTCAAGTATTATTGGTTCCAATTTATTTGTTATATTTTGATTTGATACAGAGTTTGATAAAGAAAATACTTTTGAATTTTTAAGGTTATATTATATAAAGATATGTCAAATGTACCACAATATTTTTTAGTCTTATGATCTTGAATATGTTATGTGAAAAATTAGAACTAAAGAACTATAAAAAATAAAAAAATAAAAAAGTAGAACAAACATTAAAACGAAAGAAGTATAAAGTTAAACATTGATAATATTTTTTTCTTTTCCCAAAAGAAACTTTTATTTTCTCTTTCAAATTAGGATCAAATATATCCCTACAATTTCTTGATCTGACTTCAAGCATATAAATATTAGCTAAAGACAACTTCAGATATTTTTTTTAACTTCCAAACACATTATGTAACGATAGAGAATGATATATTATATCCAAACATTATATTCATTAAAATAATTTTTCACAATACAATACATGATAGGTTACCATCCAAATCAAGTGTTAATTAGAGTCTCGATTCCGAACCATGGGTGAGGAAAAATTCTTGATAGAGAAAGCTACTCCTAAATAGGTCATATCCCGTGGAAATTCATATTAGTCAAGATTCAATATTATAACAGACACCAAATAAAAAATCAAAAAATATATTCCAAACACATTATGTAACGACAGAGAATGATACAATATATCCAAACATTGTATTCATTAAAATAATTTAACACAATACAATACAATACATGATAGGTTACCATCCAAACAAAGTGTTAATTAGAGTCTCGATTCCGAACCATGGGTGAGGAAAAATTCTTGATAGAGAAATTTACTCTTAAATAGGTCATATCCCGTGGAAATTCATATTAGTCAAGATTCAATATTGATAGCAGACACCAAATAAAAAAACCAAAAAATATATTCCGTTGCCGGGATTTGAACCCGGATTCTTTCATCAAGTATGAGAATTGCCAGTGCCACAATGGAACCTTTGTTTATTATTGTGGGAACTAAATATATTTGTAACGGTAGAAAAAACTTAATTCACATTATGGCACAAAATAACCTTAAATTATTTAGGCAGAATGGTTTGGTGGACACTTGTACTTGTATCTGTTTGTATTGTGAACCCTTATACTTATCCTTTTGTCATCTGGACCCCTGAACCCATCCAAACTCAACATTTTAAACACTTTTTTTGATGTGGCATCCTATGTGGAAAGACTCCACATGGAGCGTGTGATACACACAAGGTAAGAGCGTGAGATGCCTTAAAAATAAAGTAACGGTCAGATTTTGACCTTTAAAGGCCATCTTTCTTCTTTATTTTCACTCAAACACCATTGTTGGACAAATTTGAGCTTTTTTCTCGATTTTGTCTTTTCAAATTTTTTTCTCTTTTATTT
>JAJOOR010024557.1:0-10049 GCA_036250505.1 Solanum acaule | reverse complement strand
TTTTTGTTTTGTTTTGGAGCTAAGGAGAAGGGCTAGTGAAAATTAAAACTTGCACCTTTATTCAATTGTTTGGTTCTCTTAATTTCTGTCCTTTTTTTTGTTGGGGGTGGTGGTGGGGGTGGGGGTAGAGAGATCTTAGAGATTTCAAATAGGAATTAATTTTCTTTTAATTAAATTTATCATAATATTATTCATTTCCAAGTGGTACTTTGGATGAATAACTAATAGGATATGCATGAATTTATGGAGATTTGGGGATTATTTAGTAAATGAAGATATATATAATCACTGGTTATGGTGATATAGATGATTTCTTTCCTGGAAGAGATCTTGGATTTGAGCTACTCAAATGAAATTGTTTTGATATATTTTTCCAATAATAATTTTAATTTTATATGGTATGAATCTAAATTAATCGGGGTAAGGAGCGGAATTAATTTTGATATAAACTTTTATATATACTTTAAATTTAAAACTCAATAGTTTAAAAAGACTAGAATCTAATTTCAATTTTTGACTTTGCTTCTAAATCAATAACAATAATAATATAGTGAAATTTTATAAGTAGAGTCTGAAAAAGATACAAATTTTATCTGTATCTTTACTTAAGGAAAAGAGCATGTCATGAAGATAAAAGAAGTTGTTTCAAAAGAACTTCACTCAAATAACATTATATCTAAATAAATTTAAGATAAGGTATCAAACATCAGGTAAAAAAAAAATTAATAACAAGCTAAGGAATGTTCTTGGATCATGTAGTAGAAATGTGATGATTTGGAGGTATCTCCAATTCTCTTTACCAAGACATATGGTCCTCAGTTTGTCTTTGTCCCCCTCCCCTTTTGTTTCTGATTTATTATTAAATGTAAATAAATGTGCAATGTTAGATCCAAAAAATTGACATTAGAAAATTAGAAATAGAAAATCTAATATTAGAAAAATTAAATAAAATGATATGGATAAATATAAAACTTTTATACAGCTAGCCTGAGTTTTGGATTTAAGTGTAGTGATTGTTATGGTATTTACATGAATGTGGGGTTGAAATCTATAAATCATGTGATGTAGCAGCAGTCAATTTCCCAAAATAGACAGGTAATATATATACATACAATATGAGTTACGACATAGCATCCAATGTCTGACAACTTGTACCCATTTAGTACAATAACTATTCATTTTATATGGATATATTTACGTTCTTGAATCGATAATGGTCTCTCTTACTACGAAAAAAGGCTCAAAATAGTCCTTTATCTTTGAGTTAAGATTTAAAGTCATCCTTTAGTTTTCACATGAAGCATTAATAGTTCCTCATGTTTGTAATATTGGTGCACTTTTGGTCCTCCTTTAAATTTTGCCTATTTTTTAACATTGATTTCATCCGTAATTTATATATGGAATGTTTAATCGTCATTTTATATATTTAGTAGAAATAATGACTCCATGTGAGAGATTGTGAGAAGAAAAACACCTTGTTTTGTTTAGTAAAAATCGTATTGCAGGTAAAGTCGAGAGGTTCATCACGACGATTTCATGTGCAATAGTAAAAAATTTTCTTTTTTTGCAATGTCATATGTTAAAATGTTCTTAGTTTAGCTGCAGAAATACTTCCACTAAACAGAACAATGTGTTCTTCTCACCTTCTCTCAAATAGAGTTATTATTTCTATTAAATATATAAAAAGACGATGGGACATTCCTTACATAAAATTATGGACAAAATTAATGTTAAAAAATAGGCAAAAGTTTAGGGAAGGAGCAAAAGTGCACCAATATTGTAAACATGAAGGACTATTAGTGTTTCATGTGAAAATTCAAGGATGACTTTGAGTCTTAATCCAAAGATGATGGACAATTTTGGGCCTTCTCTCCTCTTACTACACAGAACAAACTATATGATTGAAGATGTTTTTGAATCGATAATGTGGACTTTCTTACTACACAAGACGAACTATATAATTGAAGAAATTATTTTTCCTAGAAATAATTAGTGCCTATGATGTTATACCACGTGTAATATAGCAAAAAATATGCCTCATTCGATTGCCGAGTTCTGAACATGAATATTTATGGACCTCAATTCCTCATGTGGGGTTACTGGGCTTTCTGATTTATCTCACTAGTGGGACTCTTTTTGAGGCCCATATAGTTGTGTTAAATGAAACTTCATGGGAGTTGATTTTTGTAGCACTTCTTAGTTTCGGTTGAGTAGGATTAAAACAGAGTACATGAAGTGTAAGTTTAGTGTTGTATAATAGGAGGTGAATGGGAAATGAGAATTGGTATACAAGTCATTTGCAAGAAAGGAAGTTTCAAGTATCTTATCTTGAGTGTAGAATCCAAGAAAATGAAGAGATTAATGAAACTAGAGGAGGACGGATACAATGAAGATTCCTATTTGATGTCATATATAATAAGAACGTGTCACTAAGACTTAAAAGTAAATTCTATAGAACAATTAGTAACTTGTATGAGTGATTATATCACGAACTCCTATAAATTGTTGCTACCATTGGACCCTTCCACAAATGAGGCAATTTTTTTTTAGTAAAAGAATAGTGAGATGTGTGGCACTAACGTAACAACAATAATAACTTACTGGTGTGATCGGATTAGTAAGGCGTGAAAAAGATAAAAAGTAGAAGATTATTTTTGATAAAATCTTGACTCAAGTAAACTGTATTAAAAATATCATTATAAAATAGAAATACAATAACGGAAAGATCAGTGGTGGACTCAAATTTTTCACTAAGCACATTCAAAATTTGAAGAAATAGACACCTGAATTAATCGAATGATGTTCAATATCTACTATATATATACATAAAAAATTATTCAAACCATATATAAATAGTATAATTTTTCGTCGATGGAGGTTCGAATAACTCCTTGAGCATAAGGTGGCTCCACCCCTTGAAAAGACTATTATGATAGTGAAATTAAGGAATGAACATTTACAATAATCATGTCCAATTTCTTTTGACAGTTTTAAATTGTGGTGCTTTGTAATCAAATGGGAGAAGAAAGTTCATAAAAAGGCTAAAAATAAAAAAGAAAAAATTAACAATAACAAATAATAAGATAACACAAACATGTGTAGCACTAGAGTGATTATGACAAACATATAATATCACAAAAGATTGTTATCTTTATAAAATATTGAGAAAATTATTGTCAAAAACAAATTATTTCAACAAAAATTGTCTCCTAAGAGCTTGGACTTGATGGGCTTCCCAATTCACAATCATGGCCCAATAGTTATCAGCACCTACAAACTCAATAGCTTTTGGAAATGGATTAATATACACCGTCTGATTCAAAATAACAACACGTGTCCTCCATCGGCCGGAAAAGTGAGATTTCATTTTATTCTTCTTTTTCTTTTCCGACAAGATTTTATATTCCACAAAAAGATATCTTTTCTAATTATTCTCATTTTCTACAATCGAAAACCCTAATTTTGGCTGCTTGGAGTTCATTGAAGCTCAGTTTTTTGATTAATCCGTTTACTGTTTATCTGATTATTTTCAGGTTTGATTATGGCGGATGATACCGTTACCAACGGCGAGGTTTTCGACGACGCGCCGGTGGAGATCGCCGTTGACGAAACTACCGACGCTGCGTCGAAAACTTCTGCACTGAAACAGAAGATAGCGGCGCTTGAGCAAGAGAAAACTCAGCTTCTTCACGAGAACGATGTGATCAAACAGAGAATCGAGAAGCTCAAGAGTTCAATCGAGGAATCTCAGAGCGAAAAGGATGAGTTGTTGAAGAAGGTGGAGAATTTCGAGTCGGAGAACAAGGCTTTAGGATCAGTAGCCGCTAGAGCTGCTCAGCTGGAAGGGGAGGTATCTCAGCTGCAACATGATCTCATCACTGCTATGAATGATCTACAAGGTTCTAATTCTGAGTTATCAGGGGTGAAATCGGCATTGGAGGGATTGAAGAGTACTGAAAATGAGAAGAGTGTGAAGCTGGAGGCTGTTGAGAGTGAAAAGAATCTGTTGTTGTCAAAATTGGAGAAGTTAGAAGCTAGTGGAAACAATCAGAAAGAAGAAGTTGAAGGGAAGGAAGAAGAAATTAGGGTTTTAAAGAAGCATATTGAGGAATTGAAGGGTACTGTTGTGAACAATGAGGAATGGGAAGAGGAGAAGAAGGAGCTTCATTTGGTGAAGGAGGAATTAGAGAAGAGGGTTAAGGAGATGATTGAGAAAGCTGCAGAGTTGGAGAAGAAATTGATGGAGAAGGAAAGGGTTATTGCTGAAAGATTTGTTGCTAGCAATATTAATGGCATTCCTGTTGGTGATGATCAAGTTGGTTTCCTTGGTGGTGATGTAAATTTGCCAGTGGTTGCTGCATCATCAGTTGTTGCAGTTGCAGTGGTTGGCGTTATTTGCTATCTTCGATACGGACGAAAAGCGTAAACCCTTAGCTTGATCTTCAATAAGTTTTAGTCTTTTTGGTTTTGTGCTGATCAAGCTATGGAATTTACAGTTTTGATAGTTCTTTGGTTATGTTGGATTATTAGTTAACTTTTTTATCTTAATCAGATAATAGATTACACTATTATGGTGCTGAAATATGTTTGTTTGCTAAGCTGGAGATAGTTGACATAATTGTACTAGTGCTTCTTTCTCATTTCCATGAATCTGATTACAATGGTTTTGTAGTTTTTCCCTTGTGATGTAATTGCTTAAAAGAGTTGCCGAATCTGTATGTAATAATGTGTTTTAGTCGAATGATTGAATTGCTTAAACACTTTATTGATTTCTTCTTTCTCAATTCCAGGAGTTTGATTTACAATGGTTTTGTAGTTTTACCCTTGTGATGTAATTGCTTAAAGAGTTGCTGAATCTGTTTGTAATAATGTGTTTTCGTCGAATGATTGAATTGCTTAAACACTTTATGGATTGTTTCGTCTTTATAAAGTGTTGGAGCTATATCACTGTGAAGCAGGGTTGTTGCTATTGTAACACATGGCAACATTTTTCATAGTTTTCTTTCTGGTTTGATTTATAACTGATGTCCCTTCCTACAATTAGCTGCGTTGCAGTGGAAAAAACTAGAAATTAATCCCTAATTTGGTAGTACACTCTCAATTGCTATGAACTTGCTACTCTAGTTTCTTTAGGTGATGTTTTTCTTATGAAATGGTAAGTTTGTATTCATAAACAGCACCAAGAATGTGCAGTGTACATTGTGCCAAAAGTGTGAAGACTTAAGTATAGCCCTGTCTAAATCTATAGGAATTCTAGGAGCTCTAAGATAGATTGAAGCTTTATCTGAAAGTTCGATGCTACACCAAAAGTAAAACAAAAAATGTTATTAGCGTTTTATCTTCTGGATGTGATTGTTCTTATCTTTAAAGCATCTCAAGTTCCTCTCTTTCCCAACTGTCCATCTACAAACTTGTATGGTGTTCCACCATGTTATCTTTCTTCTGTCTGAACCTGCCCTGATCCAGCTTCTCAAAATATCAGTAGTGTTGTTTGGCAGGACCATTTGACTCCCAGAAAGTTCCAAAACAATTGCCAAATTTGATCTGTAATTGGACAGTAAAGAAAACGGTGCTTGTTGCGTCTCTTTCCCCATAATACCTCTTCTCTATAGGTTGCCATGGGTTTAAAAGGGATGTTTTCGCAACCAGCCATCGTGGGTTATTACCATCAGCTTGTTAACATAGACACCTGCAACTCTCTGATTTGGTCCTCTTTTCAATGTGGATTGGGGCTGGTTGTTTTGTTGATTCACACCTCAGTATTTGAACTGTATTTTAGTCTGGAAAGTGCTAAAACAAGACTTGTTATGTGGATGGGTGATGAGACGTGACGGTTCTCAACCCACTTCATTATGTAGCTTGATAATTCACTATATATACATGGTTTATGCAAGTTTATCCATCAATTTTCAGTGTTAGTTGTTGACTCCATCACTTTCAACCTTACCAGTTGTTAGCTCTGTTGCCTTTGAAATGCACCTTAGCTACAGCTTAGGCCTATGTGGCTCTGTTGTGAAGAGTTATCTTATCCCATTTTTGTGGTGGTACTATAACCTCCTCTACTATTAAAGATGTGGTCTACTGACCACTTCAGATGAATACCAACATAGATCAGTGTTCAAATCTCACCAGAGACAAGAATGTTGAAGGATATCTTTTCATATGTCTAAGTTTTGGTGCGCGATGTTACCTTGATATAATATTGACCATATTTATATTTGCTGTTAGTGTCCAATTATACAGTGGGATGAATTTGGAAGTATACCTTCTTATTTCAGTTTTAGAAACTGATCAATCCCTTAACATCTTTAAAGTGACACCAATCTGAGTTGACCTACATATGTGAGCCAAATCTAAGTTTCATCAAAAGCAACAAATCATGCTCAATGTAATTCTATGGGTGAGGTTCTGCGGAGGATAATGTGTACGTAAACCTTGAGGAGGATAATGTTTACTCCAATTTCCATCAAAAGCAACCACAACAAAAAGAAGAAATTACATATAATCTTTACAATTACTATATGATTTACGCTACATATATTGACATACATCCTAAGTCCTAGATTAATGTACAATAATGCATGCGATTTGAGCTTACATATATTGACATTTAAAATACAAATAGTGCATAAAGTCACTATATGCTATTGACTGAAAATAAAAAAATAATAAAAAAAAAAAAATCCCCCCTTGGCCTAAAACAGTATTACTTGTCACATTTTTTTTATCTTCACGTTCCTTAAAAAATTACTCCACGTTTTGACAATAATACACTTATTTTATTTATTATTTTTAATTTTTTTTTAGAATATTAATCTCACTTCATTAAATAAAATTGAAATATGTGTATATACTTCTCTTAGATTTTCTATAGTAGCTAGTCAGTATTCTTTTTTTGTTTTCTTATGAGAATATAGTTATTTTCAACATAGCGACAAATAAAAGTTGTAACGTAAAACAAAAGAGTTTGAAGAATGTGAATAAGCCTTTTCCTCGTAAATCGTGCAGATGTAGAAAATAGAGAGCATTGTGCTCTTTAAAGAAGACAAATGAACAGAGCCTTCTTCTTCTTTTCTCTGAATTCTCTGTGAAAATGCAAATTTCTCACTCATTGTGAATCTGTTGATTAGGGTTTGTATCATCAGGGCCATGGCATTGCTACTACATTTTCTCCCAAGGTATTCTTTTCTTCTTCTTTAGGTTGATAAAATCATTAATTGATCGAGCTTTTCTTCAGCAATTTTCATTTGGGTCTTTTTGTTTTGCTGTTAAGTTTCTCAAAAATGATTCTTTTTGCTTATATCACAGTTCGTTCTTGATATCACTTACTTCAATCAATACGGAAAGATTGTTTTTTTAACCTCTAGTCTGTAGAATTAAAATAGTATCTGTACATTATTCTACTTGTATAATGATTCAAATTTTCTGAAGTAACAAATGCTCCATGTGTTTTTTTTTTATCGTTTGATCGTCTTGCTAATTTCGTAATGTTTTTTTGTAAATGGAGAATCAATTTTCAACATTGATTTTCTTATGTTCTTGTATTTTCCAATTAGAATTCTTTAGTTAAGCCATTATCTACTGTGTATAGTTGAAGCCAAAAAGATATGTTTTGTGTGATGACAATCCATGTGTGCACAACTGAGATACATGCGCTTAGCTCAATCAGGTGAGGTGCTTATTATATGTACTTTGACCAATTAGAGGTGTTAAAATGGGATAAATGGGAGATGCAGGGCCGGCTTTATAATCTGGTGCGTGTATAGATGTGTAATATAAATGATATGGTTGGGAGATCCTTCACGAAGCATAAGTAGTATATACTGGATGGAGATTCCTGTTTTGTCGTCTTCTTCTCGATCCATTTTGGTGAGGTGAAGTGGAGAACTATGGAGGGAGTAGATGCATCATATAGAAGAGATGGTTGGATATCTCGTCTATTGGAGATCACTTTTTCTGTTCTTCCTTCTCTATCCGTCTTGAAGAGGAGAATAATCTAATTGGAGATGGTGCTAGACCCTAGGGGTCTTACATACAACCTAAAACCAAAGGAAAAAGGCTGTGTTTCGTATTTTTCATATGATATAAAAAATATCATGTAAGATAATTGTTGGTTTTTCAGTAGGAGGAACCTGGAAAATTGGGGAGTGATTTTGACCAAGTTAACATGAAGCTTTGAACTAGTTATACCGCTGATAGCTTCTCCTGCAATGGATGGGAGACCAGTACTTTATGTCTGCTTGATCAAATTTGTCCGTGTAATTTGAAAATGAAGTGTTCCTTCTCAAATGTCGATATCCCTATCATGTTTAGACCTGATGTCATTCCTTATTTGTTTTCTACTTCTGCAGGCCAAGTAGAGAAGTAGGTCTAATGCTTGCTTCAGGAGTTTTGAGGTGTTCAACTGCAAAACCCGGTTCCTTTTGCTTTCCTGAAGCATGTGAACCCTGAACTCGTAAGTACATTGCACTTAATTAGGGAATGAAGCCATCGGTCCGCATAGCATATCAATCTTAGTATTATATTGACAAAATCCATTGTGGGATTCACAGAGAAGAAAATTTCTTTTGCATATTGAAGCTATTCCAGTTTATCTTTTTCTGAATTTTGTCCTATCTATTCAAATTCAGTCGAGAATCAATGCTCAATTAGATTTCCGGTGTGTGATCAGTGCAAAAGCATAGTTTGGTATTTTACATTTAACTCGCTTACTGTCTGAATACTGCTTCTTTTCACTTCATTCTAGATTTGGTTTCTCCTACGAGACATCTGATTGAAAATGAAAAGCATTGTTATTTCTATTTCATGATTACAAAAAGAATAAAGAATATATTGCTTACACAGATAATTTTACACTATGTTCTTTTTCCCTTGATACCCCCAAACAAAATTAAAGAATGGAAAAGTAAAACGAAGATAATTTTACATCCATAGACTATATCCTTAGAACCTTGGACGCTTGCATTCAGGAGAAAAGCCTTGAGAGAACCTATTAGCATCTGCACAGTAATTGTAGATCATGTACTTCTGCTGAACCCATCGGAGCCTATTTCTGCCATTAGCGTTCAGTTGTTGAGTTTGCCATATCTGATCATTGTTTACTGAGTCAGTCTTAGAACCTTCACAAGACGAAGTAGACGTAGCAGCTGACCAAACACAAGCATTTGTATTGAAATTCCTGTAAGAAGCTGTAAACGGAGCCATAGACCAATCTGTCTTCACCCGTCCTCCTTGTGTAGCCCAGTCATCAGCATTCCATAAACTTGCGTAAACTCTCATTGCTTGATTCTTTGGGAATGCAACACCAAGTGCTTCGTGGTTGTTGAACACTCTTATTGGGATATTATCCACCAAAAATCTGAACAATTAGAAAAAAAAAATCCCCAAAATGTCAGATATTATAAACACTAAGTAACTATTTGTTATGGTTTGTTTATTTTGCAACGTACATGATTCGTTGAGAGTTCCAAACAATAGAGTAAGTGTGGAGCGACGAAGTTGGATCAAACCAGAGGCGGAATTGTTGTTCTTTATTGCCTTTTCCTTGAGAGTAAACATTGGTATGAACCGTGTAAGGTTGTCCTGATGAATTTCCTAGAAACTCAAAATCAATTTCATCGTGCCCTGCTCCTTGAGAAGACAACTGCAAATTGCACAAAAAAATGCTTCAGTGGACATGCTTTTTTTGTTAATTATTTATAATAGGAATACGAAAACTGTGTTATTACTTACGTAGAATGTGGTGACAGTGCCAGCAGAATTTCCAGGTACGAGTTTGAGCTGCATATCAAACCTTCCAAATAAATATTCATTCTTAGACTGAAATCCAGAACCTGAAATTTTGTCAAGGGACAAGGCGAGAAGGCGCCCTCCATCTTGTATCTGAGCGCGCTGGTCACCAAATGTGACGGTTGCGTCTTGGTAGAAATTATCAGCCCAAACAGGGGATAACAAGACAAGTGCAAGAAGAGAAAGCTGCAGCAACATTATAGAAAATTAGAGTAGTGATTTAAAGGGATAAATTAGAGATTGTTATTGTGAATGTGTGT
>JAJOOR010024556.1:0-12659 GCA_036250505.1 Solanum acaule | reverse complement strand
ATATATATGTATAATTCGCTATACATATACAATTGAAAGCTATGTCTATTTCGCTATACATATATACAAAAAGAAGCAATTGTATAATTCGTTGGCTCCTCTTCAGATTTGTATAATTTCGCTGGCAGACCATTTGTATAAATTGTTGTTAGCATCTCGTTTGTAGGGGAATATTTGTATTGTATAATTATAAGTGTATAAGACGAATATATATGTATTTGCATGTGTATATACAATTTTCTTTCGCTTTATACATACATAAATTATACATTATACAAACATAAATTTTACATTATATTGTATAATCTGTGTTTGTATAAAACGAGAAAGAGAGAAAGGCAAAAGAGAACTGGGCAGGGGAATATTTTTATTGTATAATTATAGTGTATATGACGAATATATATGTATTTGCATGTGTATATACAATTTTCTCTCGCTTTATACAAACATAAACACAATTTATACAATTCTGTTGTATAAAGCGAGAGAGACGAGCACAGAGGGAGCGAGCGAGAGTGGTGACTGGCAAACAATTTGCTATAGGGCACAATTAAATCAAAGTGTGGTTATACCATTTAATTTGAATTAATAGTTTGCCATTATGTACAATTTTCCCATATTCAATACCTTTAGATTTGACAAATTAAATCCAACTTTCATATGGTTTAAATTTAGTTATTTTCACCCGAACTTTAACTATATATGACTAATATTATTTTGTCTAAACTTCAACTATTTTTGCTTGAAGTTTAGAATTTTTTTTTTTTTTTTTGCGTAAAATCGTGCACGACTAAAATTTAGTCATTTTTGTCTGAACTTCAAACATAAATACTTTGAATTTCAACCGTATATAACTTTCGACTATGCATGAGACCATATAGGCGAATGCATTATTACGTTATTTAATTATTTTGGTTGTTATTTTATTTACTGCTACTTTATGTACTTGAAAGTATTATCTAATAAAGGAAGTTGTAATGTAATTATATTAAGTTAGTCTATTTTGGTGTCCATTTTTTTTTTTTTTGCATTTTAGTAATTTAAGTGGAAGGAATATAGAGATTGCTATTTTGAATACTATTTATTTTGATAACTATTAAAATTATATGATATTATATGGTTAAATTTTATCATTCTGTAATGATAAATCTTTCATCCTATGTCCCAGACGATTCGATGTAGTCGTAGCATTACCTATGTTTCATCAGTAATGAGTTGTCGAACTGTTCTTCTCTTAATTAAAATCTCGAATTCAATTCTTAGATATAAAGAAAATTCTATCGAGATCGTCATTTTCAAAATGCATGATCCAAATTTGGTCAAAACTTCAATATATACTATTATATATTATAAAATGATTATAACAACCATTCAAACAAGTTGTCAAGGGCTTACTCGAATTCAATAGTTATATTGGTTTAATCCCTCAATATCAATTAACAATAAATATTTCACCCTCAACTCAATTATTATTATAAATTAACTCGCAAAACCCCTATAAATTATCAAACCTAGCTATATAATCATTGCTCGTCAAATAAATTTCAAATTTTAAATATGTTTCTCCAATATTATAAATCATTGATAATAATCAGAAGAAGCAAAAACAGAGGAATTAGAATGTCTGGAACGACGTCGTTGTTGACCTGAGAAGCAAGAGAAAATTTTCTTTATCGCATTCTTCACAACCTGTCCCCTTTCCGGTATCCAACGCGGCGCCGTCCCGGCGCCACATTCCGTTTGCCGGTGCTGGTGCCGGAGTTCGTCGGTAACTGCCATTAATTAACGTCCGTGTAATTAAAAATTAACCGAATACTTGAATTTTTAATTAACTCGAGGTGAGAATATTTGTGTGTTTAATAACTGACATAAGATTCAGTTATATATAAACGAAATGGAAGTGGAGCTAACGCGTAAGCCGCGTGAAGAGTTTCGAGCGCGAAAAATCAAAACGACTAAATTCTGAGTTTTTGTACTTATTTTTTTGAGTCTCTGAATAAGTCTTCTTGTGCTTTGTTTAATTTTTGGTAAGAATAAGTCGAGATGAAGTCAAGATCAACCACCTCGGTAAAACTTTGGGTAGGGCTATCCATATATTAAGTGTAATTAGGTCTGAAATACATTTCGTATTAAAATGATGGGATTAGCTATTTCATTAATTTTGAAGATATTTTAATTTATATTAATTCATGAAATATCTTTTGTCTATATCATACTGAAAATCAAAACGATTATTTAGTCGGGATTCAAATCTCACGTATCGAATAAACTCTTAAATCAAATTAGGTTTCGAGATAATTTTGGGTCTCGGGTCAGGATCAGGTCCCAAAATTAGAGTCAAGTTTAGGTATTGAGTCAGACTCGCATCTCGTGTCAGGGTTAGGTATTGGGTCAAGCTCAGATATCAGGTTCAACTTGAATCTCATGTCAAGGTTGAGGTTAGATTTCGGGTCTCAAATCAAGGTCAGACTTTGGGTATCGAGTTAGGGTCGAGTCCCTGATCAGGTTTGAGGTCGAGCTTAGATTTCTAAACAGGCACAAATTCTGAGTCGTGGTCGGGTCTCAATTGTGCTCAGGTGTTAGGTTAGGGTGGGATCTCGATCCTCCGGTCAAGGGTCGAAGGTCTCGATTAGATCTTGAATCTCGAATCTCGTGTCGAATTAGGATTTGGTCTCAAGTCATGGTCAGATCTCTTGTCCCGAGACTTGGATCTTAGGGCGCTAGTATCAGGAGAGATAGAGGTAGGCTGAAGAAGTTTTGTGGAGAGATGATTAGACAGGGTACGACATATCTATAACTTATCGAGGAATGAGGATAAAACACTAAATAGGAATATATAAAGATTGAGGATTAAACTAAAAAGTTAATAAATAATTAGATAGTTGAGTGTTGTCTAATTCCCTTATCAATATTATAATATTATTACTCTCCTGCTATCTTATTCTTCCATCCTAGTATGACATATTTTCATTGCTTCAGTTATCGTATTATTTGTTGTTTACTACTGTTCTCTTTTTCAGTGTTTTTCCACATGACTTCTTTACTACGGTATATAACACTATAATTCAACAAAACAAGACAATTATATACTTGAGTAGCTGTTCAGAAATTAGGAGATAACAACTTTTAGTCACTATAAAAAGCTATGAATCTTATTAAACAGGATCAATGTTGCCTTTTTTTCAAAGAAAAATTGTACATTATACATTTTGGACATCTATAGAGAAGAGCTTTTCTGGAAACAAACCAGTTACAACAAAAAATTGAAACCATCATATATAAGTGAGTTTATAACTTCCTCAATACAAAGTAGCACTTCTTTTTTCACGCATACTAAGACAGATACATTATTCAGATGAACTTGTTGTAGAACAATATGGTAAAATTTCTCATGCTACTCTATCGCTTTATTCAAGCATAAATTGATACATAAATCGATGTTCTTAGTAGTATTCACATAATCACAGTGTGGAAAGGCTCAGTCTGCCTATGATGTTTTATCTTCCTCTGTGATCCATTGAGGAAAGCTTGGTCTTCCCGAATCAATTCTGATGAGATGCTCATCCTCGCCACCAGAATCATCACTCGAGTACTCTCTTGTGTCACTTTCTTCAATTGGTGCGCTTGGAAGTTGTATACTCATATCTTTATTCTCTCCTTGCACTTGAGCCTTCTTTCGCAATGTGGTAGATCCTTCAGATCGAACAGAAACAAGTGTTTGTGCGTGATCTGATCGAACTTCTGGATATGACTGACTGTGAGAGGTTTTGGCTGCACTAATTCCAGGAAAACTTCTCGGACGTCTTCTTGTGTTGCTTATCTAATAACCAAAAAGAGCAAGTCATCTTAGAAGCCAATATTGAAAACTGGCGATTTCAACTGAATGCAACTCGATGATGAATAAGACAAGAAGATTCTCTTCAAGCCCATATTGTTGGTTGCAGCCCCGAGGGTTGGGAAGGGGTGGATGGAGGAATGGGATAGAGGTGTGTGAGTAGGAGAAATCATAATGACCAAACACATAGATGGACCCTTAAACTTGGCAGGAGTTTTCATTTTGACACTTCCAACTATAGATGAACATTTTATATTTATGTTGTCAAAAATGTGGTCTATCAAACACAAACTCGTCAGTTCCAAAACCAAAAAAGTACAAGGACATGGCATGCCCCGTCAAACAGTAAATAGAATTCTGGCCTAATCGACACACTGTTACGAGCAGTTGCTCCATTCCCCAAAGCCTAACATTTAAGTAAACTTTGTTATGGGCCAAAGAAATTGTGAAATAAATTTACTACTAACCATGCTTCCAAAGATGTTTAGCTGCATTGCACGGGTAGACATATTCATTTCCTGTTGACCAGTTTGTTCCACATCCTGTCTATGTTGCATAGCCTTGTAAGTATTTTCTGGCCAGCTCATTAAACCACCAAGCTCTCTACTAAAAGACCTTGAGGGATGATCAATTGAGTGCGATAATAGCGAAGACGATCTTCTCTGGAGACCCCTGCCTGATAGAAATCCCGCAATATCAAACATAATCACTCTTGCCCTTGTCTCAACTTGATACTGAGAAGGTTGATGAGAAAAACTAGCTGCATGGACACCTAATTTTGAACCAAAAAAAATACAAATTAATCAGAATTATCTGAGTTGAGGCTATGAATCATAGAGGATTTATGCAAATAATCAAAGTTGCAAGTACTATAAATTTCTGAAGCAAAAAATATTAATTGCATATATGCCAACCTTAAGAGAGAATAAAATTGTCAGCGTACCACAATTTTTTTTGTTTTTAACAGTCATGTAAGTTTCTAATCAAAGACCATATGGGAGGTAAGTATAAACAGTGTTGTCAAATGCGCACTTAAGCCCTGAAGCGAGGCTCAAACATGTTAAGAGTGTTTTTCCTCGCTTAATGTGCTCTGTTAGTATTGTCATCAAGGCCTTAAGACATGCTTTTCCTTGCCTCCTGAAGAGACAAGCAACACTGCACAATTGATATTTCACTTTACCATTATCTTTTTTCAATTTCCTGTCCATACATTTGTTGTTTGTACTTTTAATTATTAGTCTTGGACTAACATATTTATATTTGTATTCTTTCTCTATTTGCACCTTTTTTCATGAAAGCTCGCGCTTTATTTGCACTTTAAGCGCCAAAAGACTTTAGAGCTTTTTTGCGCTTCTCGCTTTTGATAAAACCGAGTATAACCAAGATTTAAGCTGTCCCCTAATTACAGAGAGTGGGATACTGAAAAACTGCAGCTAAAGGGGTGAGAAGCAACCTGATACTTCTGTGTTGTGGAAGCTTTGTTGTTCCAATGCCAAAGGCAGTAACGGTGCAGGAGCTGAAAGAAGCCCTTCATTTGAACCATGAGATTTAACAAATCCCTCCAACAGAAAACCAATGGAATGGTGAGGCAATTCAAAACTTTCCCCTCTTATGTATACGCTCATAGTTGACCTTTCTGCAACCAGAGTTCTCATATCTTGCATTGTTGTCGTTTCAAACATTTGAGGAAGCAGGACTTTAGCAAGCACAAGTGCACTTTCCTGCAGACACCAAGATAACCTGTGAGTCACTGCTTCAAAAAAGCCTTAAATTCTAGTTACTCCCTCTATTCCATTTAATGTGGCACTCTTCCCTTAGATGGGATCTTTCTATATTGGGAAGCAATTTAACTTTAATTTTCTTATTTTACCCTTAATGACATGCTTTTGTAGGGACAGGGAGCAACAGAGCTTTCGAGTATCATTGAAGATCATTCAAGGTGATATAATTTTCTTTTGATAGGTAAGCAAAAAAGGGCAACTTTTCTGAAACAGTATCACTCAATCAGAGCAATTCTAGACCTTAGTATAATTAAATCCTTCCTTGCTGAGATGTACTTGAGTTCTTACTTTTCTTTTGTGTTAAAGGAAAGCGGAAGAACCATGCAATATGGTAAGAATGTTTTTTTTTTTTTGAAAACTTGCAGTATGGTAAGAATGTTAATGTTAGGGACCCGAAATCTCCTCTCTTGTCTTAATTCAGTATACTCTTTCAGTAGTTGAAGAACTCTGCTATTTTTCACCATACTGATAATGAAGAGAAAGATGTGTTAAGCTTAAGCATATATGTATGAAAGCTAAAAAAAAAGTTGAAAATGATAATCATTCAAAATACCTGCCAAAAGAAATCTTCTACAGCTGGATCAGATCTGAGAGCAGCAAGTATCCTCTCACTATCAACAGCAAAGCAGAGAGCCACGGAATCCGTTATAATGTCACAGATGTAAGGCTTTCCCACAAGCACTTCATATAAACCTAGTGTACTCCCATGTGAAAAAGTTGGATGCAGTAGATGCCTATTACTCGCGCTCTTACTAGACCACTATCAAACACAATATCATATTTTCAGAAAGATGTTTTTGGCTAAAAAGTTATTATTGTAATAACCATTACATTACTAATTACCTTCACTACACCATTTGAAATAAGCCAAACTCTAGTTGCCTTTGATCCCTCTTCATAGAGGGTCGCACCGCGTAACTTCATTATCTCCTTGGTTGAACCAATTAGTGTCTCACGCACCGTAGGAGGTAGAGCTCCCAACAAAGGATTGACACTAATCAAATCACGAATCTTCGGAAATTTAACCAGAGGTGGATTTCTTACAAGCCTTTTCAAATCAGTCTGCACAAAATACATAAAAAAATATCAAGAATGAAATCAGATGCAAGACAAAAGCAATGAAATTGGACTAGCAGATGAGAAGGAATGCTCACCTGAACAGCATCGTGAAGATGTGTCATCTCTTTTTCCTCCAATATACCAATCTTCTCAAGATTATGGACATAATCAATCAAGTGATTCAACACCGCATAAGTAACTTGTCTGGTTTTCACAACTCGGAGAACCTGCGTATGTACTTTCTTTTAGAATCAAGTAAAATTACTCAAGAAGTAGACTGGATAGTGTCAACACATAAAGTTCATTTATGCGTTGCAGAAACCAGACAGCTGTATTCTTGATTTCAAAATATAAGTGTATGACCATGATTCAAGCATGCAGTAATCTGGCAAAAAAATGCAGGTAGCTTAAAGTTTCTTGTACTACCAGGCTGCACCCTCTAGTATTTTTATTCAACATGTTCGAGTCTAACAGGAAATATTGAGCTCATTGAGAGAGATTTGTCTTTGTATACCTGAGGAAATGAGACACGGACTTCTTCCAGAAACTTCCGTGCATCCTCTCCTTCTTCCTCACTTTCCTTGATAACAAGGGAAGCAATTTCACTCTCACCTGAAATCATCATTGCTTGCATAAGAAACTTCCAACTCCATTAGATATCATTCTTTTTCTTTATTTTTTCTCTCTGCTGTAAGGATTTCACTGCTGAGAAAGCTTCCTCATAAAGAGATATAAAAAGAATAAAGCCACAAAAGTGATGCTAAAGTTGAGGCATTCACTAGGGAGCATCAAAAAAGATTCTTGGTAAAATATTTTCCTTTTCTCCCTTTCTCCGGGAAGAGAACACGGAGGAGAAAAAAATGTATCAATAGCAGCTGTTTAACCCAATGTGCAACCTTTATCAGTCATTAGTACCAACAGCATAAAGATAAACTTAAGGGTACCACCTGATGGAACCTTTTTCACTCCTATCATGCCAGATATCTATAGTTTTCAAAATTTCTTATTCTTCACCTAATGCCTTATAGACCATAACTCACCTTAAAATATAGAAGAATATGTTACTTAAACGCAATAGTTCAACTTCAACACAATTGTAGGAAGTCACAATCTAAAGAAGTCAATCCTCAGATTATTGTTTATCGAGCAAACTGAACAATTGAGAAATCTCATATAAAAGACCTAATCAGTGTTTTCATCGACAAAAAAAAGGTTTGAAAAGCCACCATAAGAATTGATGTCCTTAGACTACTCAAGATGACTATCTAATCTTCAAATGCAAAAAGACTTTTTGGTCAATGGAAAAGGCTTTGTTATGTTGAGCCAGAATGTCTCAGCATTCAACCTTTGCCACTGATGATTTGTAGGCAGAAAGAAATGGTCCAACCGAAGATGAGCAGGGAAAGTCGAACGTAATTGAAAAGAATCATAACACGTTGGAAAGGATGTGCCAAAAAGATGTTATATAGAAATCATTACTAGTTACTTACCGATAAATTCATTTAGTTGCTGTCGTGCAGTTCTATGCCCCCGGAGAAATCCAGCACAGATATAGCATGCAGACTCTAACCTCTCAACAGTGAAATATGTAATAAGCTTCCGGTGGACAAAACTTGTTTGAAGAAACTTGTAATAATTTGGGATATTAACATAAGATTTTAAACCCTTCCAATCACACAAGGGCTCATGCGATACTACGTCAATTGCTTCCTCCACAGATTGCATTAGAAGATTTGCTATAGTTTGTGGGATCCTGCCCTCATTGAGCATTTCCCAGTATGCTGCTTGAACACCTGGAAACATAATTTCTCTTTTAGCAATCAAATTTGAATATCATGATCAATGGAAAAGCTAAGATTTTCACTAGGATAGTCAAAATAAAAGGTTTTCTACTGTACAGATGAACACTGCATAGAGTCACCTTCTGATTGACGTTCTACTCCATATACACTGTACTGATGGGAGGTAGTTTGGTGTGTTAGTGATCATAAGATTGATTATATAAGTGGAACAGGCTGCGAAGCACACAATTATCGAGGAAAATGACCCAGAAGTTACAGAGCAGATCACAAACAAGATGTACTTTAAATTGAGAATGTAATGTTCTCACCATTTAGCAGGCGAATCCGAATATCTTCTAAATGCATATGGTCCACATTATCATCATTTTCAGATGAAGTATGAGGATGCACTGGTTCACCCTCCACATCATTTAGGCTAGTAATATATCTTTTAACAGTTGGCCAGTCAGCAGGTCCTAGTTCCTCATCATCTCCAAGATCACCAAATGCTTCCAGAGCTTTATTCAACATCTCATATTTTGTGTAGTTCAATATGCGCTTCTGCAATGAGATAAACTACGTTATAAAAAGAATCTATAGATGAAGATTAAAAAATATAAAACTGCAAGTAACAGGACTTTACTTGCTTACCTAAGCATTAACTGTTCAACATGAAAGGTTAGTGTTTTATTTTAAAAAGTTATTGACTAATTAAACTACTTTCTTTCCTTATCATGGCATTTCTTTTTTCCAGGAATACAAGTGACAAAGAGGCAGAGGTTTTCCATCTCTTTTGGATTCTACTACTCAACCCATCTTTGCTCATCTCGTCATCATAGGATTTGGTCTTTGAACAGTTCTGACATGTCAAGGTAATATCCTTTTCTTTTTATGATAAGGAGTTAAGTGATTTCTTCTCATATTTTGCTTAAATTCAATATCATGTAGTGTTTTTTTAGGTCAGTTAGAGAAAAGCAGTCGGTCCATAGAAGATATAAATTCTGCTATGCAGGGCATATTCCAATTTCTGAGGGGCTGACAAATTTGATTGCCATCAATGACAAACCACATAATGAAACAGTTCAGGCAGCAAACTTGGTGAACTGATGATAGATGAGCTAGCATAAATGAGCTTAGATGAATAGTTATTCATTCCACATGTCACCCATTTTACGTAGTTGAAAAATGGGTTGGATATAATAATGTCTTCCTAGACCACCCAATTACTCCATTAACACCCCCCTTAGAGAAATCAAAATCCACTGGGAAAAAAAACCATTTTCCACCTCTAAAGCTCCAACAAGGACAAAATAGTACCACGTCGAAATCAACTCTACCTTTGCTGCTGATAGCTTATCCATTCCCAGATAATGTAAAGCAAACTGTGTGGTTGAACCGTTGATGATGAGAGTCAAAAATACAACCCCACCAGTCAAGAAAACGAACTGCAACAGAAGAAGGCCTGTATGACTGGAAAGATATAGCTAAAAGATAATTAAATATAGAAAACTTCAAACTTGTTGGATTTCCCATTAACACTTCTTTCATTTACTTACCAGAGTTCCAGTATCAGGACTGATGTATTGAGAGCCATCACTGGAACGCTGAAAACAGCCAGGAAGGAATAGTTTTAGAAACAAAGGCACACTTAGGTAAGAATTTTTTGCAGAAGGAATGAGAGGGCATGGAGAGAGCATCTGCACATATTACCTTGACTGACAATGAAAGAGACAACGCTACAGCACCTCGAAGGCCACCCCAAACAAGAATAAAAGCTTCTTTCAAGTCCAAACCATAGCCAAAGTATTGTAAAAATGGATACAATACACCAACTACAACGACCCGCGAGACAAGGATAAGCACATAAAGAAGGATGAGGTAGCCCCACGAATTATCTGAAATACATTAAAAAGCATTAAACAAGATGTAGTTTAACTAGAATGAAAGTTTAACCAAGTGTAGAAGACTCATTTGGAATAGAACAGAAACTAGCCATCCCCACATACATATTAACAATCATAATACTCGTGTAAATAGAGAGACCAAAAGAGAAAAGAAAAGCACAAACTACAAAAATAAGGCAAAGTAAAAAATATAAAATCCAATCATAGCGTTGTTTTTTCTGGCTGGATATTGTGTTTTAGCAGGAAGTAATTTGGTGTTTTGGAAGAGCAGAAGCAGAATGCGGTTGTTCAATCTAGTACAGAAGCAGAAGATCGAGCAATGATTATAGCAACTTGGAGCTAGTTTGGATTATACAATTGCTTACAGAATTGCAATTTGGAGAAATCGTTTATATTGCATCACATCTACTGTTCTATCAAATGACTAAACACATAGATATTGATTATCACTTCATCAGAGAATAGATACTATCAGGAGATATTGTTAACAAATTTGTGAAATCAAATGATCTGTTTGCAAATATTTCACAAAGTCACTCACTGGTCTTCGCATTAGTTACATCTGTAATATGTTTGGTACATGCACTGATATGCACCGGCTTGAGGGGAAGTACATATAGTTAATGTATATATTAGACTTAGTGTCCCATACTGGAAAATCTGTATTACATACTATGTGTGAAGTATGGATAAAAATAAGGCTCAATATAAAACAATTGTTTACACATATTCACAAGTAGCATGGACAGCTCCTTCACTTATTTAATGTCAGTTGACTCTTAGTCGGAATACACTTCAAGTAGTATATGAGATCTGTTAAAGGCCATCAGTACCAAATTCATTTTGATAAATATCACTTGCAGGCAAAATCTACAGAAAATAAATAGATATTACACGTAACACAAGGAAGAATACAAATAGGGTTTGGTTGTAGTAAGATAAATGTTACTTCTGTCTTCATAAGTCAAATGTCATTACAGCAGAAGTACCATAGATTTTGAAAATATTGTCACCACCAAGAATTCCTTCAGCTATGACGACTCCACTGCAGAAAAAGACAACCAAAATGAGCAATTAGGTTTTCTGTTTCACGGGATAAATTTATAAGAACAAGAATTAGTTCTACTCCGATAAAAACTATAGTCAACTGGGGTTTTGATGTACATAAGCGCCTAAAATAACTTCCACCAAAGCTTAATCCTCAATAGTACTTCTAATTTTTCGAATGGTTAAGGATGAAAGTCCTCAAACAGCGCAACCAAGGGAGTGCCTCTCCAGTGCAACATAAAATCAGTTGTATACAAGTACACCAAAAAGGTGCCCACGCACCAAATGCCCAGCCCTGGGCGTGAGGTTGGGTGTTGAAGAATGAAAAAAGACCCACATTGGTGGTTAATGAGATGGGTAGTTTCCTTTTAAGGCTTAGGCGATCATCCTCCCTTTGAGCTAGCTTTTGGGGTGTGAGTTAGGCCCAAAACCTAATTTTACAATAATCGTTTACCTGATCAAAAAAAGACTTAAAATGAAGTAACCTTTGGCGCTGGCAGCCTAAATTCTCCTAAGCAACATAGCCATCAAAAGACCTCCAAAAGTATCAATACTAACAACTATTGTTAATAACTACTAAATCAACAGGGTTGATAAAAAAAGAAGCTAAATACATACTTACCTTAAGATAAAAATTAATGTATTTGCAATATAGGAAACCATTTCCCTGAAACAAAGGTGAGATTTGTATTAAAATCCAAAATCAAAAGTTGTTGCACACATAAATAAAAAGAGGATGTCATGCTATCATCTTACAGATGTTCAATCATGCGGGTAGTGATGTCAGAAGGTAAGACATAAATCTTACACCAGATATATAATGCAATGTTGTAGATAATGTTGCCCAATTCCAGATTAGATATTCTAAATGGTATTGCACAAATATTTTCTGGAGTAATGAAATGCTCAACTCAAAACAAGATGAGAAGAATAAGTGTATCATAAGGTCTACTGCCAGAACGCAAGTCTTCTTATCTGTTGTTCAATTACAATGTTGTAAGAAGATTAGTAAAATTTACCAGAAGTGATGCAAGCTTTGATGACTTTCGCCCTTGAAAGCAGTTTTAGCTACAGCTGAGTAGAACCTGTTAGTGCATGGCATATCAAAATAAGCTTTTCTCCAGCTGTAGAAAGAGTATCAAAAGATCAACTCTAACACTTACATCCCTAAAGTCATCACAGTCAAGACACCAGAGACATCAGCCCCTTGTTGTGCCTGTTTCATTGTTGGAAGCAGTCATTAGACTTTGTT
>JAJOOR010024555.1:0-10489 GCA_036250505.1 Solanum acaule | reverse complement strand
TATGAGGTAAAGGTAAGGGTTAGTAAATTATACACACATAGCCGGACCAAGGTGCGGGGTGAAATTCTCTAGATGCCGGACCAAGGATTTAGAGATACTTAACTTATCACTTTGCATGTAGTACACTAGGAAAGGATTACTATTACTAGGATTACTGCGTTATGAGCTTGTGGGAAACACGTATACCCTAGTTAATTCTCTCATCTTGATAACAACCGAAATTGACTTTTGTTTACTGATTACTTATTGAATTCTTACAATTTGTTTCACAAACTCACCCCCCCCCCCTCTTAATTACTTGTTTCAGGAAGTAATTTGACTAAACGAATATAATTGTTGGTTAAAGTTAAGTCTAATCCATTTTCCTCGTGGGATCGACCCCAACCTACGAGTTGGGTTCTTTACTCGATAACGATCGCTTATGCTTCTTTATGGAGGTGTAATTTGAGCGTATCACCATGATTTCCTAACATGCATGTACATGAAAATGCCTAGGTCTTGTTAGAGATGACTTATATGCATTGTTTTGCCTCATGATGTAGTGCATTTGAGTATAGTTGCATATAGACCTCATGAGATTAATTAATGAGCATGCCTTAGTTGGAGTTGAAAGATTCTTCCTTAAATGAATGATTTTTTAGAGTAAATTGCATATGGGCTCCATGAGAGTATGTTGAGCATGTTATGACTAGGAGATGGTAGTTCCTCCTTGAACATGACTAGTTATGAGAATTTCATGCATGAATAGGCTTTTAGATGAAGTTCCTACTTCATTTTGTTGCATTGAATATGTTTAGTGGGAGTTGAAGTTTTCCTCCTAGTTTATGTGCATTAGATATGTTGCATGCATGATGGGCTGCTAGTCTAGAGTCGTTTCACTTAAGAAGTGTTTATAAATTTCATTCGAAGACGAATGTTCCCAAGAGGGAGATATTGCAATACCCCGAAAACTAGTAAACCTAACTAGAGCCTCAAGTTAGGGTTCTAGAGTTGATGTATGTGGATTAGAGTCGTAGATGAGACTTCTCGTACTTAGAATGAGTGGTGTAGTGGTTAAATGTCAAGGCACGTATTACACCCCGTAGTTTAGAAGACCATTTAGGATTCTATTGAGGGTTGCAAGGGCAAGTGCCAAAGCAAAGGGGCAAAGACTAAGCCAAGAACCAAGGCTTCCCCAAGCTTGGTGCACACTACCTCAAGTCCACGACCACCACCACAGCCAGTGGTGTGGACCATGGCTCGTGGTGTGGCTCGTGAGGCCAAGGAAGTAGCTCCCTAAGGGCTGCCTCAAGGTTGCTTACCTTCACGAGCCACTTCACGACCAGTGGTCTTGACCACGGTTAGTGGGAAGGCTCGTGAAGATGCCTTAGAATGAGGGAAGCCAAGACACTTTAAAGCCAAGTACTGCCCATGTTCAAGACCACCTTCACAACCAGTGGTCTTGACCACAGTTCGTGAGAGGTCTCGTGAAGTCCCCTTAGGTGTGAGGGAGGCAAGGCCTTAAGCCCAAGGCACTGTCTAGGGGCCACGATCATCACCACGACTCGTGGTCTTGACTACGGATCGTTGGAGGTCTCGTGGTCATCCCTTGGTTTTGTGGAGGCCAAGACACAAAGGCCTAGCTACTGGTCCCAAGACCCCGAGTAGGACCATGGTCAGTAGTGAGGACCACAACCCATGGTTCCTCTCTTGAAGGCTTGGGCAGTAGGCTGCCAAGTGGGGAGTTAATGAGAAATTCCAAACGTGGGAGTTTTTGGGTGGGGTCGTTTTACCTAGTCCTAAAACCCCTATATAAGACATATTAAACACCCATTTAAGTCACTTTATCTTAATACCCAAATCAAAATCCCAAAACATTCTCCTCTCAAATATTTCTCTCTCTAGAAAACCCAAGACTTGGAGAAGAAGATAGAGCTTGAAGCTTGGACCAAGAACAAACCTCCATTGTTGAAAGCTTGTGTTAGGGCTTTGATTAAAGGTATGTTAGCTTATTCATCAATGGGTTCTTCCAATCATAGAGGCCCCTAGAAATACCCTAATTGTGAAGTCAAAAACCCAATTCTAGTTAGGGTTCTTCTTACATTGTGGGTAGGGTTTGGGTAAGATTCCAATCTAGTGGATAATACCTAATTATGTTTTATTTAGAATTTAATTATGATATTATGATGAATTCATGTTCTTTCCATGATTGCCCTAGTCTAATTGATGAAGTTGAATTATATGGGTTATTGCCATGGAAGGTGAAATTGAAGCTCAAGGTGACCTAGAATTAATGCTTTCACTAGTAATTGTCTAAGGTTAGAAACCTATATGAATGAATTGAACTAGAATAATGTGAATATGATGGGTCTTGATTAGTAATGCTTGAGATTGATCTTACATGATGACTTATGACTAGAATCTATTGATAATGAGGAATGTGATGAGAATTGGTTAAGATGAAGCTTATGACTTGAATGTCTTGTAATCTAGATATGAATAAGGATGGAATGAAGTAAAGCTTTGAGAGTAAGGCTTGTAGTCATGAATGTTGAATCACTAGGGCTTTGAGAGTAGAGTCAATGTGATGAATAGAAGTGTAATAGGTGGATTTGTGGTGCAAGGCCTATACTCACCTAATCTACTTTATGAATGCTTTAAAGTATGAAGTGATGGAATCACTTGAACATGGATTGGTTGTCAAGGACATCCTTCCATGAGACATGAATGTTAAGCAAGGTTTAATAGTGAAATCTTGGGGGTGTATGCTTGGCCTCAAATGGATATTGACAATGAGATGGAGTGTCACATGTAAAACCCCGTATCCGAAATAGACAAAAACTGCAGATTTTCAGAATTTGAAGGTGCCAGCGACGGAAGCCAACTACGGACCGTCAATCAGTTCCGTCGATAGGTCAGCCATATTCTAGCCTTCAGTCGCGAATGACGGTCGACCAGTACGGACCGTCAGTGACTCCGACAGCAGTTAAGTCAGGGGTCTTTTGGTCTTTTCCTATTTTGTTTAACCCCTAATCTTCGTTGTTTAGACCCTAAATTATGAGGTTTTAGTCAGTTTAAGCCTAGAAACATAACTAGAACTTACCTAAGTCAAATCATTAATCAAAACTTAGAAAATTAGAAGCGTAAGAAGAGAAAGAGGCGACCAACCGTAGTTCAAGAACGCAACAAGGTTCCATCAGTTCCAGCCCCGAAATCTAAGGATTTCTTCGTGGAATTCGTCACCAGGTATGTGGGATTTCACTAGTGGGTTCCTTTCACCCATTAGGTCCCTAGTTTTCAGTTCAGTTCTTGATTCCCTTATTATGACTAGGCCTAGGGTTTCTTGAATGTTAGAATTGTTGGGTTCTTAGCTATTAGAATGATCCAAATCAGATTAGTATGTTAATATTCAGTTTATTGCATGAATTCCAGAATCCTAGCTATGTATTTCTTTAGTTCTTGAATTACACATGCTAGGTCAGATATTTCAGTTATTCAATTATACATGCCTCAGTTATTAATGCATCAATATCAGTTTAAATGTTGCATACTCAGTTTGCATGTTCAGTTCGAGCTATCCAGTAACTTACAAAAATTCAGTCATAATGTGTTAATTACTTAATCCATTGGGAGTAGCATAATATCGAGTTGGACTAGGGTTCAGCATACCTAAATAGTCCCAGAACTACTAGCCACGTAGGTTGTAAGTCTCCTCTGTGGGAATCATTTTTGTGATCACGCCAGCATGCCTCTATACCTCTGGCAAGGTATATTGGGTCCTCTCGATGGGTCGTAAACATCGGACTCCACATTTAGCTCATGTGATTTTATTATCGGTTATTAGTAGCTCCCACAGTTCAGTCAGATTCTATTGTATTGATCATTTATCAGTATATCCAGTATTTAGTTTCAGCATGCTATAAATTGGTCACTACATTCAGTTATCTCAGCATTCAGTATCTATATCATGTTCAGATTATATCATTATTTATTTTCTTTGTTCAGTTATATGTTATTTCAGCTTTACTCTATCCTACATGTTCAATACCTTTCAAGTACCGATGCATACGTACACTATATCTTCTTGTGATGTAGGTTCAGGTTCTCTTCATCCAGATCATGCTTAGATTGGTTCTCGATCTCCAGTTCAGCGGAATCAATGGTGAGTCCTCATTTTCCGAGGACATTAAGCATGAGTTTCTTTTAGTTCTTTTAGTCCTTTAGTTTCAGTTTTGGTAGACTTAGCTGGGGTCTGTCCCAGCATTTCTAGTCAGTTAAAGGCTATTTTCAGACATAGTTAGAATTAGCTTAGTATTGAGTTAATATCTTCCTTGTATTAAACTCATCAGTTTTTCATATATCTCAGTTATAGTATATGAGTATTCCCCATCATTTCAGATTTATTTATGATTATAGCTTCCGCACAGTTTCTATTATTCAGTTTATCTTTAGTATGCTCATGATCATGCTAGCAGGGTTAGCTTGGGATCACTTGTGGTCCTATGTCTCGTGTCCGCGTCTCGGGGGTAGCTCGAAGAGTGACTAACTTGGTATCAGAGCACTAGGTTTAAGTGTCCTAGGATGTCTGAAAAGCCACACTAGGTAGAGTCCTTTTCATGGATGTGTAGTGCGCACCACATCTAATGAGGGGGAGGCTACAATGTATCTTAGGAAAAATCTTCATTTTCTTGTTACTCTTTTCGTGCGTAAGGTATGATTTAATTCTGTTCTAACTCGACGTTCTACGTTTCAATGATCATGCCTCCTTGTAGAGCTAATGCCAGGAATGCGAATGCCAGGAACGCAAACGCAGCTCCTCCAGTCCCTGATTAAGAAGTGTTGAATACAGAGTTCAGGAATGTCATTCAGATGTTGGCTCAGAGTGTGCCCAACCAGAACAATCAATGGGATCCAGTTCCGGTAAATGGCAATGTTGGGTCAGCTGCAGCTAGGGTGCAAGACTTTGTTAGGATGAATCTGCCAGAGTTCTTAGGATCGCAAGTTGGAGAAGATCCCTAAAACTTCATTGATGAGGTCAAAAAGATCTTTGAAGTGATACAGGTAACTGAGAATGATTGGGTTGAGGTAGCATCTTACCAACTTAAGGATGTGGCTCATATCTAGTATACTTAGTGGAAGGAGAACAGAGGTACAGATGCAGCTCCTATTACTTGGGATTGTTTCAGCGAAACCTTTCTTGACAGGTTTTTCCCCATAGATTTGAGAGAAACAAGGGCCTAGGAATTTATGAACTTAAGGCAGGGTAACATGACGTTCCAAGAGTATGGGCTCAAGTTTAACCAACTCTCCAGGTATGCTCCTCACATCATTGCTGACTCCAGGGCTCAGATGAATAAGTTTCTTTATGGGGTGTCAGACTTAGTGAAAACAGAGTGCAGAAATGTTATGTTATTGGGAGACATGAACATCTCTAGGCCCATGACTTATGCTCAGTAGGTTGAGGGTGATAAGCTTAGGGAACAGGCTAAGGAGAGTAAGAAAGCGAGAACAGGAAATTATGACTATTCTCAATAGAAATCGGGTGGTGGAAATCGCTCGCAGGGTCAGTAAAAGTCTTCGACTCCAGCCCCTTCATCAGCTAGTGTTCCATCCCCCAGGTTCCGTAACGATCAGAAAGGTAGGGCGTCAGGCTCTAAGTCTCAATTTAGTGTTTCAGGTACCAAAACCTACCCAACTTTCCCTAAGTGTGGTAAGAACCATCCGGGCGAGTGTCTTGCAGGAAAAGAATGATGCTTTAGGTGTGGTCAGTCTGGTCATAGATTAAAGGATTGTCCTTCTAGACAAGGTCAAGGAGGAAATAATGGTAGAGCTTAGTCTACAACTTCAGTAGCACCAGCAGGTCACCCGATTCAGCAGGGTAACTCATCTGGTATAGGTGGCGGACACCGCCAAAACAGGCTCTATGCTCTTCAAGCTCGCCAATATCAGGAAGATTCTCCTGATGTAGTCACTGGTACGTTACGAGTCTTTGATCTTGATGTTTATGCATTGTTAGATCCAGGGGCTACTTTGTCTTTTGTAACTCCTTACATAGCAGTCCAATTCAGTGTTAGCCCAGAAACTCTTTCAGAACCCTACTCAGCCTCTACTCTAGTCGGTGACCTAGTTATAGCTAGACGGGTATACAGAAATTTCCCTGTCACAGTCTCTCAGAAAGTCACCTCAGCAGATCTTGTAGAGTTAGAAATGGTAGACTTCGATGTCATTCTAGGCATGGATTTGTTACATTCATGTTATGCCTCAGTCGATTGTAGAACTAGGATTGTTTGTTTCCAGTTTTCAGACGAACCAATCCTAGAATGGAAGGGTAGTAGCTTAGCGCCTATGAGTCGATTCATTTCTTACCTTAAGGCCAGAAAGATGATCTCTAAGGGTTATCTCTACCATCTAGTTCGGGTTAAGGATTTAAGCTCCGAAACTCCAACTCTTGAGTCAGTTCCAGTGGTTAATGAGTTTCCAGATGATCTTCCCGGAGTTCCTCCCAAAAGGGAAATCGACTTTGGAATTGATCTCCTTCAAGATACCCAGCTTATCTATATTTCTCCTTACAGAATGGCTCCAGTTGAGCTTAAGGAATTGAAAGAGCGGTTGAAAGACCTTCTAGATAAGGGCTTCATCAGACCTAGTATTTCACCATAGGGTGCACCAGTGTTGTTCATAAAGAAGAAAGATGTTTCTCTCAGAATGTGCATTAACTATAGGCAGTTGAACAAAGTCACAATCAATAATAAGTATCACATTCCCAGGATTGATGATTTGTTCGACCAACTTCAGGGTGCTAGTCATTTCTCAAAGACAGACCTCGGATCAGGTTATCATCAGCTTAGAGTCAGAGATGTTGACATTCCGAATACAGCCTTCAGAACTCAGTATGGTCATTACAAATTTGTAGTTATGTCATTTGGACTAACCAATGCTCCTGCAGCTTTCATGGTTTTGATTAACAGAGTGTTCAAACAGTACTTGGACTTGTTCATTATCATCTTTATTGATGATATCCTCATTTACTCTAGGAATGAAGAAGAACATGTGAGTCATTTGAGAGTTGTTCTACAAACTCTCAAAGATCGCCAATTATTTGCAAAATTTAACAAGTGTGAGTTTTGGTTACAATCAGTTGCTTTCCTTGGGCATATTGTGTCTAGTGAAGGAATTCGAGTAGATTCCCAGAAGATAGAAGCAGTGAAACAATGGCCCAGACATACCTCTGCTACAGATATAAAAAATTTCTTGGGTCTAACGGGCTATTACAGACAGTTTGTGGAAGGATTTTCATCCATAGCCTCACCATTGACTAGGTTGACTTAGAAAAAGGTTAAGTTCCAGTGGTCAGATGATTGTGAGAAAAGCTTCGCAGAATTGAAAACTAGGTTGACTACAACTCCTGTCTTGACTCTACCAGAGGGTTCAGATGGTTATGTGATCTATTGTGATGCATCTAGGGTCGGCCTAAGTTGTGTTGATGCAGCGAGGTAAGGTTATAGCTTATAATTCTAGACAACTTAAGGTACATGAGAAGAATTATTCGACTCATGACCTCGAGCTTGCAGCAGTGGTGTTTGCACTCAAGATTTGGAGACACTACTTGTATGGTGTTCATGTAGATGTGTTCACAGACCATAAGAGCCTCCAGTATGTATTCACCCAGAAAGATTTGAATCTTCGCCAGAGAAGGTGGCTTGAGTTCCTCAAAGATTATGATATGAGCATGCATTACCATCTAGATAAGGCAAATGTAGTATTAGATGCTCTTAGCAGAATATCCATGGGTAGTCTAGCACATGTTGAGGAAGAAAGAAGAGAGCTAGCAAAGGATGTTCATAGACTTGCTCGCCTAGGAGTTCATCTTATGAGCATATCAGATGGTGGTGTAACGGTTCAAAATGGGGCAGAATCTTCTTTGGTAGTAGAGGTTAAGGAAAACCAAGACAGCGATCCAATCTTGCTTGAACTTAAGGGTGCAGTCCACAATCAGAGAGTTGAGGTATTCTCCTAAGGGGGAGATAGTGTGTTTCGCTATCAGGGTCGATTATGTGTTCCTAATATGGGCGAGTTGAGACAACATAATCTTGCAGAAGCCCATAATTCCATATATTCTATTCATCCAGGTGCCACTAAGATGTACCGCGATCTGCGGGAAATCTATTGGTGGAATGGTATGAAAAGAGATATAGCAGATTTTGTGGCTAAGTGCCCCAATTTCCAGCAAGTCAAGGTAGAACATTAGAAACCAGGAGGTATGACACAAGAGATTGGCATTCCTACTTCGAAGTGGGAAGTGATCAACATGGACTTCATCACAGGTTTACCTCGTACTCGCAGACAGCATGACTCCATTTGGGTGATTGTTGATAGGATTTCTAAGTCTTCTCGCTTTTTGGCGGTCAAGATTACAGATTTAGCAGAGGATTACGTCAAGCTTTACATTAATGAGATTGTGAGGTTGCATGGGGTTCCTTTATATGTCATCTCAGATAGAGGTCCTCAGTTTACCTCTCATTTCTGGAAGTCATTTCAAAAGGGTCTTGTTACTCAGGTTAACCTTAGCACAACATTTCATCCAAGATGAATAGTCAGGCAGAGCGTACCATTCAGACCTTAGAGGACATGTTGAGAGCTTGTGTGATCGACTTCAAGGGTAGTTGGGATGATCACCTTCCTCTTATTGAGTTCGCCTACAACAATAGTTACTATTCCAACATTCAGATGGCCCCTTATGAGGCATTGTATGGGCATAGATGTAGATCTCCAATTGGTTGGTTTGAAGTAGGTGAAGCAGCCTTGATAGGACCAAATTCAGTCCTTGATGCTATGAAGAAGTGCAACTCATTAGAGATAGACTTAAGACTGCCTAGAGTCGCCAGAAGTCTTATGCAGATGTAAGAAGGGAACTGGAGTTCCAAGTTAATGATTGGGTTTTCCTGAAAGTGTCACCTATGAAGGGGATGATGAGATTTGGCAAGAAAGGGAAGCTTAGTCCCAGATATGTAGGCCCTTACCAGATCTTAAAAAGGATTGGTAAAGTGGCTTATGAGTTAGAGTTGCCAGCAGACGTAGCAGCAGTGCATCCAATTTTTCACATTTCACTTTTGAAGAAGATCCAGCATTCGTAGTGCCATTAGAGACTATGGCTGTAAAAGATAGTCTTTCTTATGAGGATGTACTAGTTGAGATTCTTGATCGTCAAGTTAGAAGGTTGAGAAACAAAGAAGTCGCTTCAGTCAAGGTTTGGTGGAGGAGTCAGTCCATAGAGAGAGCTACTTGGGAAGCAGAAGCGGTCATGAAAGCCAAGTATCCTCACCTCTTTCCTTCTGATTCTACTCCAGCTTGAGGTAATAGTTCCTCTTCAATTATTCAGTCATTCATGCGTAAATTCAATCTTAGAATCATGTTCCTCCCGTTTGTACTTGCATTTTCAGCGTATTTGCATGTTCTTGGAACTCAGTTCAGTCAGAAATTCAGTTCTCAGTGTTTAGTGGTAGGGATTGCAGCCCTCTCCCTCCATTTCAACTAGTTTAGTCTTCATTCGAGGATGAATGGTCCCAAGGGGGAGATAATGTAACACCCCGTATCTGAAACAAACCAAAAATGCAGATTTTCAGAAGTTGTAGGTGCCAGCGACGAAATCCAACTACAGACCGTCAGTCATCACCATCGATGGGTCAGTCAAATTCTAGCCTTCAGTCACAAACAACGATCAACCAGTACGGACTGTCAGTTAGCTCCGTCAGCAGTTAAGTCAGGGGTCTTTTGGTCTTTTCCTATTTCGTTTAACCCCTAAGCTACGTCGTTTAGACCCTAAAATATGACGTTTTAGTCAGTTTAAGCCTAGAAACATAAATAGAACTTACCTAAGTCAAATCATTAATCAAAACTTAGAAAATTAGAAGTGTAAGAAGAGAAAGAGGCGACCAACCCTAGTTCAAGAACGCAACAAGGTTCCATCAGTTCCAACCCCGAAATATAAGGATTTCTCCATGGAATTTGTCACCAGGTATGTGGGATTTCACTAGTGGGTTCCTTTCACCCATTAGGTCCCTAGTTTTCAGTCAGTTCCTGATTCCCTTATTATGACTAGACCTAGGGTTTTTTTACTGTTAGAATTGTTGGGTTCTTAGCTGTTAGAATGATCCAAATCAGATTAGTATGTTAATATTTAGTTTATTGCATAAATTCCAAAACCCTAGCCATGCATTTCTTTAGTTCTTGAATTACACATGTTAGATCAGATATTTCAATTATTCAGTTATACATGCCTCAGTTATTAATGCATCAATATCAATTTAATTGTTGCATACTTAGTTTGCATGTTCAGTTCAAGCTATCCAGTAACTTACAAAAATTCAGTCATAATGTGTTAATTACTTAATCCATTGGGAGTAGCATAATATCGAGTTGGACTAGGGTTCAGCGTACCCAAATAGTCCCAGAACTACTAGCCACGTAGGTTGTAAGTCCCCTCTGTGGGCATCATTTCAGTGATCACGCC
>JAJOOR010024553.1:0-11582 GCA_036250505.1 Solanum acaule | reverse complement strand
CTCTCCGGCAAGCCGAAAACACATGGGTGGCTTTGTATTTGCAACTACAAACCCATTAAATTAAACCACAACCACTAGGTGAAATCACCATTAAAATACATCTAACCTATCAACAAGCAAGACCCAACAATAATATCAACACATATTTGTTAAATCACACCCCAAGAATAGGGATTTTTAGCCACACATCAAGGGATAACAAAATACAACTAAAATGATAATGAAATCAAATGGGTATAAGAAATTAAACCTTAATTTAAGCAAAGGAAGAAGAATAGAGAAGACCCACTTCCAACTTAGGGAAGATGAACTCCTTTCTTCGAGTCTCCTACAAAACCCTCTCCAAACATGAGAGAAAAATACTAAAATTGATGTTCTAAAAGTGAAAATTAACAATAATGTTCTACCTCTTAAAAATAATAACTAAGGCTAGTATTTATAGTTTTCAGATTTAGTGCTGCGGCGGACCGTTCGGCGAGGTTAGTCGCGATCGCCGAATGACTCAACGAATCACCCTTCTTCTGGTTCATCGCCTTTTGTGCTTTGCCTTCAGCATGTTTGTGTTCTGGACCATTGGGCGGTATAGCATTGCTTCGCGAAACTGTTCGGCGAAGAACCGACTGCTCCTTTCATCGCCTTTTTGATCCACTTCCTCCAGGGCTTCGCGTGCTGGAACAAAGGGCGGAGTGCTTCCCTTCGGGGATTCGCCAAGAGTGATTGGTGAAGCTCATGCTTCAATTTTTACGTTCTTTCCAGCCTTTTTGCGCCTAAGTGTACATGCTTCCGCTAAAACTTCAAATATCTAAAACTTAATAGTTTTCATCAGATATTGAGACAAAATAAGCATTTGAGGACACTATTTCTATTAAAATAAAGCCCTAAATGAGTCCAATTTGTGGACTCATCTATCACTACAACTATCTTGCATTTTTGTAGTAATGTTGGATCAAATAACTCTTTCTTAATCACCTTTCAAGATACCAAACACCATTTACGTGATATAACAAAAGGAATCATCGGACTATTGCTAAGCATATGAAATTTGACTGACATCCGAGAGTAAATCAAGAAGAAGAAAAGATGCAGAAATTGAAACTTTTGAAGAAGTTTTAGTCTGAATCTACGACTAATTTGATAGGTATAATTTTCAACTCAAACTCTTGTATGAATATTGTTATTTTTCTTCTTTTGTCCTCTTCTTCTTTTTTTCATTGAAATACTTTGAATTTGTATGACAAAAAAGTGACATTCAAGAAAAAATTGATATTGAGGGATTTTGCTTAACATTAAGAGAGGACAAAAAGGAAATATATAAAGTACTACAGGAGGGAAAGAAAAATGAAAACAAATAACGAGGGATAAGAAAAATAAAGATGTCAAGAAAAAGAAGAAAAAGAAAAGGCTCCATATATATAATATTGTCAAATTAAAATTTAATATACAAAGAATGATTCATTTATTTTGTTCCATATATAAGTCTTAGTATGTTCCATATATATAATATTGCCAAACTAAAATTTAAATTCAAAGAATGATTCATTTATTTTGTTCCATAAATAAGTCTCAGTATGTTCCATATATATAATATTACCAAATTAAAATTTGATATTTAAAGAATGATCCATTTATTTTATTCCATATATAAGTCTTAGTATGTTTCATATATATTCTCCCTAAATTTATAGAGAATAATAATAAATTATTTAAATGACAAGAGATATTATTTAAAACAAAAAAGTGGGTATTTTAATTTTAATTCATTATAAGTAGAATAAGAAAGGAAATGACTTCTAAGTTGTCATACAAATTCAATTCATAGTCATGTGTAGAATTAGAAGATCACTTCTCTAATATAAGTGGATTGGTTATTACAAAGGAATAAAACATTTATTAATTTAATTAATTAGTACATAAAGAGGAGAAATAAAAAAAATAGTACCAAAGGAATGGAGAAAAAAGAAAAAACTATGTTGGAGTATATATATACTGTAACAAAATAAAATAACAATAAAAATAATAACAATATATATATAAAATTTAGGAGTTATGATCATCAAAAGTCATGAGAGTTATGAAATAATGATAATTTAATTTTTATATTAAGGTAAATAAATAAGGGAGTAAAAATTGACACAATCATTTTTATATAAAAATAATAAGAAATAAAATAGAATAAGAAAGAAAATGACTTCTTTAAGAGAAAACTTTGAAAATAAAAGTTATAAATAAGAAAGGCACATAATTAACGTGTTAGGAAAAAGAAAAAAAAAACTAAAATGAAAAAGAAACTAGATTGTATCATTTCTTTTTTGTTCTATTTTTTTTTTATAGTTTATTTCATGTTTTATAATATAAAACTCAAATAAAAGAAACTAGGGTTAGATGCATACAAATATATTAATGACGATTAAATTTTCAAAAAGTATACTTCACAAACCTGATAAGTACTTTTTTATACAATATTATATAATAAAATAAATAAAAGATATAATTGAATACATTAAAAATATTAGTAAACATACTTCACAAATTTATCAATACTATGTGTTAGTATACATTAAAATTATTAGTAAGCACTTAAAGACTAAAATTTGTAGACATTATACTTCACAAATTTATCAATACTATGTGTTAGTATACATTAAAATTATTAGTAAGCATTTATAGACTAAAATTTGTAGACATTATACTTCACAACTTTATCAATACTATGTGTTAGTATATCATATAACAAAGAAATTATAAATAAAAATACTTTTATTTGTGATTCTTAGATAATTTGATGAATGAATTCATTTTGATATCGTATGAATTTTATTTGGTAAACTCATTGATTTTTGTAATTTGTATAAAATTGATTTATGGAGGGATGATGTAGTAGTACTTTCTATAGGCAAAAGAAAAATGGTTATTTTATTTTAATGATTTTTATCTTCAATTCGTTCTTCTTCTTTTCTTTTTTTTTGTGTAACTTACGTTTTTTAATTCGATACCATCTTTTATATAATTTACATTTATCATCAATTACTCAAATATATATTGTTTAAAAGTAATTTTATTTTCATAAAAAAATGGTATAATAAATTTAAATAACTTTATATGACCGCGCGAAGCGCAGCCAAATTCACTAGTATAGACATATAATTCACATGTTACGTAGAACCTAATTTGCTAGGACTCTTCATTTTTGGTGTCGCACCCATGTCAACACGATATGGGTGTGGGTATGGGATCCGTCTCCGGTTTGATCAACCTATTTTGGGTACTTTGACCAAAATTAATGGGGAAAGTCTAGACAATTTTAATGATTGATATAATCAATACAAAAGTTAAATTCAAATTGAATACCTTTTATATAGAAATTTCTATGTCACTCCTTTTCCTTTGATCTCCTTTCATGATTCTCCTCCAGCTCTCCACATAATATCTCATAATTTAGGTTTTATAACTCTATTTTTAGATATTTTAATCATTTTTAGGTTAATCCCTGCACCCGTATCTATACATGGATCCATATCTCCAAATCTTAAAAATTAGATCATGAAGGATCCGACCTTTAGATCCACACCCGTATCGAACACCCGCACCCGAGTCCGAGTAACTTAGCGTAGAACTAGTTGAGGTGTGTGCAAGCTCACTTGACACCACAGTTATATAAAAAAAAGGGACTCACAATTGATGTTCAAATTTGTTGTTTTAAGGATGATTTTAATTTTAAATCCAGAACTTTAAAATGATATTAATTGTCAGGGAGACCAGAATCTGTCTTTGTTAGTGTGTTAAGTTAAGAATAAAGGCAGTCTTAGGGTGTGTGTTTAGCATTGGAGGAAAACATTTTTCTGGAAAATATTTTCCAATTTTCCCATGTTTGATTGGCTTAAATGTTTTGAAGTTTTTTTCCAATTTTCCTCAAAGTTGGGAACAAAGGCAGTCTTAGGGTGTGTTTGATATTGGAGGATTTTGAAACGGTCATCAGGTTCTTGTCTAAATTTGGGTATTGGGGTTGGGTCCTAGATCAATTATAGGGGTTGGTATTTGAATTAGAAATTATTTTTCTAAAGAGTATTTTTTAGTGTCAAGCCAAAAATAAAAGATATTTTCTGAAAAATATATTTCATTCACCAATCGAACATTAGAAAATTTTTTATAACTTACCAACGAAACATGAGAAAATAAGTTAGAAATCGAGTGAAAACATAAATTTTCCTTCATACCAAACATTACACCCTAAAAGCAAAAGATACCAGACGTTTTATCAAAGTAATGCATGCTATAAAAACTTGTAGCTTTTGCAGAAACTTATTGAAGTGCAAGTTTATATACTAATATTCTTAATTATATTCATTTGCTGCAACGTAACTCTCGTCTCTTTGGATGTAAATTTTTGAGGCTGAGATCGATGATATCATCGAAAGAGACTAAATGGTTACATTCTATCATTGATATACCTGTCTCACGCTAGGTACAACACCACATGAAGAGTCGACACACAAAAATTCCAGATACACTTTTCAGGAGTAATAGTGTAGAAGATTATCACAAGTACTACGATCCCTGTGTGGTTTCCATTGGTCCATTTCACTATGGACTATATACCTCATGTTGAACCCATGTAGAATTTCAAGCGGAAAGCAGTGAGGGAATTGTTACTTCAAATTACCTTGAATAAGAATTGCTCATCATACGAGGAACTGGCATCCCTTGAAAAAGTGTATAAAAGTGTTGAACAAGACTTGCTCAGTGCTCGGGATTGTTATGACATGTCTGGTATGGATACAATTTCAGACAGTGAGTGGTGTCAGATGATGTTCCGCGACGCCTGCTTTATTATTTACTTCATCACTAGTACTGGCAAGAGGGACGACTGCTTTAATATTATCATGAAGAAACGTGATAGAGATTTGGTGTGGCGTGACATTTTATTGCTTGAAAATCAATTTCCTTTCCAGGTTCTTATCGTGTTAGCACGCGCATTCAAATGTGAAGTATTTACTTCCCAGGTTCCAAATCCTTATATATTTGTTAAGTATCACTCCAATATTTTCCTTTTTCGTGGACTTGAGCAGTGGGAGGCTCCACATCCTGTACATCTTCTTCAATATTATAGAGATATATGGGTTGATATTTCATTTAAAGATCATCCACCTTTCTCAGTCACAGAGTTGAAGAAAGTAGGTATCCGATGCTACTTGGCAATATCCGTTCATGACATTATCTTTTACCCAAACTACATCCATTTTAAATCATCTATGTTATCAGGGAAGTTATTCCTTCCACAACTAATTATCGACGAGTGGACTCTACCACTTTTTTATAACCTAGTTGCTTATGAAGATTCGTGCAGCTTAGAATATACATCCTTTGGGATCTTATCTTACTTCAATTTCATGAGTATGTTAATTAATGGAGAGGAAGATGTTAAGGAGCTGCGAGCCAGGGGAGTAATCCAGATCAACCTCAAATTTGGCGATGATCAAGTGATTTACTTCTTGAGAGATATAACAGCACATCATGTGCCCAATCCTCAAGCTTTGAATGATGTCAAACGACAGATTTCTACTTACTTCAAAAGTAAAAATCTTCTCCCTCTACGAGTTGGCTATGCTGAATTTAAGCAAAGGTACTTTAGTGGTCCATGGAGTTTCCTTGTGTTCCTTGCTGTTATTTTCACGGTTAGTATGACTGTAATTCAGACTGTCTTCACAGGCATTCAGACATACAAAAAAGGCTGACTGAGTACCCCTGTTAGTATTTCATTCCACTTTTTTCTTGAGCTCTTGTATCTTCATGAGTTGTATTTTGATTGTGGCTGTATTTGAATAAAACAATAACAAGGCCTTGCCCGTCTGCATATTTGTATGTAATTGTACCTTTTCATGTATTCGCTGTATTTTGATTGTGGTTGTATTTGAATAAAACAATAACAAGGCCTTCTTCGGCTGCATATTTGTATGTAATTGTAATTTTTCATGTATTCGTTGTATCTTGATTGTGTTCTTATTACAATAGTAGAATATGGTAATGTTCAAATAACTTATAGTCATGTTTTGATCTCAAAATAGGTAACAGAGCAGTCATGCTTTGTATGTGCCATTTCGTTTTGCTTGTCTCGAAAATATGATGAGAAATTTACAGCAGACGAATGATGAAAAACCTAAAGTCTATGACTTACTTTTTCCAACATGCATGAAAAAACCATCATTAATTGAGTAGGCATTTGGAGATAGACTTGGTTGAAACTTAGGAAAAAAAGTTTTAGAAGTTGAAAAAGTTTTCAGGGAGGTTAGTTAGTTCGTTTCATCTAGGCATTTATTTTTAGTGTTGCCTATGATGAGTTTAAGCAAAGGTACCTTAATGATCCCTGGAATTGCCTTCTGTTCCTTGATGTTACTTTCACGATCAGTATGACAGTTATTCAGACTATCCTCGCAGGCATTCAGACTTATAAATAGACAGACTGTGTACCTCTATCAGCATTTCATTCTGCTTTATTCTTGAGCACTTGTATCTTCTTAAATTGTATTTTGATTGTGGTTGAATAAGCAATAATCAGGCCTTGTTTGAAATTCGCGTTTGTACATTGTTAGAGTGGGTTAGAGGTTGAGAATGAACATGTAGTCTGCTTATATGAACTTGGGCAATCCTCCCTCGCGAGCTAGCTTATGAGGTTGAGTTAGGCCCAAGGACCATGTCTTTACATACATAATTGTACTTTTTCATATGTTTATCGTATCTTGAAGAATAGTCATTTTCCCCTTATTTCCTTTTGGTGCACCTATAAGGTTCTAATTTGTATGAATGACTGGGTATCATTCATAGAAAACCATGTCTTTTTGTAATGTTTTCTATTTTTGGTGTACTTGTATGCAACACACATTTTTTGCCTTCTCTGTAATGAAATTTATTACCTTATAAAGTAATAGATATGGAAATGTTGACGATTTTACTTGATGAGAACTCGTGGAATTGAATTCGTTGGGAAGCAATGTTAGAACAAAAATACTCAAGAAACTGATTTGAACAATAAAAATAGAGTGAACTTATAAATTCCAGATGTGTATTAATTTGCAGAAGATCTGAATTTATACAAGGAAAAGCCTAACCATTTCCTATCTAGTAGCCACTTACAAAGTGGATGTTAAAACTAAATAAGAACATGTGCCACTAACAACCATAAAAGGGGCCACTAACAGTCATTAAAGGGGCCACTAACTTCAGAAAATTGAGCAACTAAAGTTGACTAAGTCTAGCTAGAAAATAGGAAGCACTAACTGAAATAAGTAAAAAACAGTAAAAATAATAAGCTGGAAAAATGTCAATTGTCTAACACTCCTCCTTGGCATTTTTGTGGCAAACACCAATTCTTTGCCTCAGATCTTCAAACCTTTCCTTTGGCAATGACTTAGTGAAAATGCTAGTTGGTTCTCAGATGAACAATGAACAAGCAACACTTCATTAGATTGTTGGACTTCTCTAATAAAACGAAACTTGATCTTGATATGCTTAGTTCGACCATGAAACACTGGATTTTTTGAGATTGAAACTGCTGAACTGTTGTCACACATGATCTTGGTAGCTTCTGTTTGTTCATGGCCCAAGTCCTTCAACATCTTCCTTAGCGAGATAGCTTGATTCACAACAGATGCAACAACTATATATTCAGCTTCTGTTGTTGATTGAGCTGTAGTTTCTTGTTTCCTAGAGCTCCAACTAAAACAACTTGTCCCCAAATAGAAAAGATATCCAGAGGTGCTTCTGGAATCATCAACTCCGCCACCCCAATCACTATCAGAGTACCCGAGCAGGTTCATAGTTACTTCGGCAGATGTTGGGAAAAAAGTTCCAAACTTGTTGGTTCCTTTAATATACCTTAACACTCTTTTAGCCGTTGTGAAGTGTGTGTCTCTAGGCGAATGCATGAACCTAGAGAGCAAACTTACAACAAATAGAATGTCAGGTCTGCTTGCGATTAGATATAGAAGACTGCCAATTAAGCTTATATACATACTATCATCCACTTTTCAAAATCCTCATCCTTGCCAAGCTTCACACCAGTAGAGATTGGAGTACTTCACAGGTTTGCAGTCTTGCATTTTGAACCTGTTTAGAATATCCGAAATGTATTTCTGCTGGCATATGAAAATTCCATCACTGGACTGCAACACTTCCATGCAAAGAAAGTACTTCATGACTCCAAGATTAGTCATTTCAAAGATTTTCTCCATTTCATCCTTGAACCTTGGATTAGTTCAATTTTGCTTCCTGTCACAAGCATGTCATCCACATAAATTAAGACAATTAAGGATTCACCTGTAGTGACTTTCACATACAAAGTAGCTTCACTTTGACTTCTACTAAATCCAAGTTGAATGAGATGATTGTCCATCCTCGCATACCATGCCCTTGGGGCTTATTTTAGGCCAACAAGGCCTTCGTTAAGGGATAAACTTGATCCTCTTTTCCAGGAATTGAGAAACCATCAGGTTGCTCTACATAGATCTCTTCAGCAAGCAAACCATTCAAAAAAGCCGATTTGACATCAAGTTGATGAATCTGCCAGGAACTATGAGATGCAAATGCAAGAATAAGCTTGATTATGTCATACCTTGCTACAAGAGCAAATGTTTCCTGGTAATCCACGCCATATTGTTGTGCGTATCCCTTCACCACCAATCTAGACTTATGCTTGCAAATTGTTCCATCAAGATTGAGTTTTGTCTTGAAAATCCATTTTACACCAATCACCTTGCGATTTCTATGTCTGTCTGTAGCTGCCAGGTTCCGTTCTTCTTGATCATGTCTAGTTCATCTTGCATAGCTCTCATCCATGCCTGTGAGGCTTATGCTTCAGCATAGCTTGTTAGTTCAGAGGTAACCAAGTTACACCGCTGATAGACATCTTTTAAGGATCGAGTTCCCCTCACTGGTACATCATCCACTAGTTCATCTTCTGAAAGTTGAGGCTGCTCTTTTGAAAATAAATCAGAATAAGAGGAGGACTTCTGATTTTTCCAATCCCAACCAGCTGTTTCATCAAACTTCACTTCTCGGCTGAGAATTAGTTTTTATGATTTCAAACAGAAATCATGTAACCTTTGGATGAACTATAGCCCATAAATATGCCTTTATGTGCCTTGTTGTCCAGCTTATTCCTCTTTGTTTCTGGAACTCAATAATAACATATACACCTAAAGATTCTGAGATGGTGTACTGATGGTTTATTCCCACACCAAGCTTCATATGAAGTCAAGTCCTGCAAGGCATTAGTAGGCAATTTGTTCAACAAATATACACAGGTATTGACTGCCTCGGCCCAAAACTGATTTGGGATCTTTCTTTCGAGCAAAAGACATCTGGCGATCTCCATTACTGTCTTGTTCTTCCTTTCAAACACGCCATTTTGTTGTGGAGTGTATGGTAATGTCAATTGGCATTCAATACCTGTGCTATTACAAAACTCCACAAACTAAGAAAAAGTATATTCTCCTCTATTGTCAGACCTTAAAGCCTTAATACTAAGATTACATTGATTTTCTACTAAAGCTTTAAATTGTTTAAAAACATCAACACTCTTCAGTCTAATGAAATAAACCCAACACATTCTGGTGTAGTCATCAATAAAGAGGAGAAAGTATTTGTTACCACTCAATGAATCTGTTTTCATTGGGCCGCAAACATCCGTATAAATGAGCTGAAGTTTCTAGTTAGCTCTCCATACTTGATTTGCTTGAAATGGCAATTTTGTTTGCTTTCCCTGTTGGCAAGTTTCACAAACTTGAGCACTAGAAAGAAATTCAGGAATATTTTCCACTAGCTCCTTCTTTTTCATCTCTGTGATGCTTCTCAGATTGAAGTGACCGAACCTTTTGTGCCATAGCTTTGTACATGTTTGTGAAGTAATAGTGTAAGCCTGCTCAGTTATTTTCTCCCAATCAACTCAAAACATTATGTTGCTCATCTTGACATAAAATGATTCTACTTCAGAAAGGTAAAAAACAACACATTCACGATTCTTAAAATGCAGAGAATAATTATTTTCAAGCATTTGTCCAACACTCAACAAATTTTGACTCATATCAGGTGTGTACAAAACATCAGGAATAGTTTTGATACCTGATATTGTTGAGATAGACATTGTACCTCTGCCTTTGACTTCTACTGTCTCACTGTTTCCCACTTTTACTTTAGATTTGTAAGTATCATCGAGGAATTTGAACATTTCAGCATCATTGCACAAGTGATGTGTGCAACCACTGTCAAGAAGCCATAAATCAGAGGATTCATTAATTGAAAAGTATGAAACTGCAAAGAGTTTCTCCTCATGTGCATCTGCAGCTTCTGCTACTTGTGCTTGCAAAGCACCAGAGGCCTTTGCTCTTGATTTGCAGACCTTGGATATGTGCCCCGTCTGCTTATTGTTGCCGCATATAACATCCACTCTCCACCAACAGTACTTTTCCAAATGTGTAGTTTTTTTACAATGTTTGCACGGAAGGAACTTCTGCTTCACATCTCCACTATTGTTTCCTCTATCATGCTTGCCCTTATTCTTTTGGTTGACCTGTTGCTTTCCTTTACCAAATATTTGTTTTTGTACAGAGAAAGCTCCTTCAGTGAACTTGTCCCGTCACATAGTCCTTCTTTGCTCTTGTGCTTGAAGAGCACTCATTAGTTCACCTAATGAAAGTTTGCCCAGGTCCTTGGATTCTTCAAGAGAGGAAATCTTAGATTCAAACCTCTCAGGAGGAGTCACAAGAACTTTCTCCACAATTCGTTTATCTGTAAATTCTTCACCAAGAAGTCTAATGTTATTAACAATTAAGGAGATTCTGTCATGCCCCGAGCCTACACCCTGGGCGGGACCGGCACTCGGAGACCATTGCTGGCCCCAAGCGAACCCTTGGCCTGGCTTTCTTAACTCAGCGGAAACTTAACTCAATAGCACAACTTAATGCAAAGAAAAGTTATAAACAACCAACTGATAAACATTGGCCAAAAAGGCAACTCGAGTCTCAAAATAGAATAGTAATATATATACACACACATAGATGAGAGACTCAAAGCTAACTGACTGACTGTCTATGAAGCCTCTAAAATACTGAGATGAATGTTGGGAAAGACCCCACAACATCCTAATAAAACAAAACTAAGAGAACAACATAATCGAGTCCTCCGAAACACAAAGAGGCTCACCACTGACTCTGGAGTGCTCAGCTAGATCAACGGCGTGCTGGATGTTGATCCTGGGTACCTGTATCTGCATCATAATAAGATGCAGTCCAACTGGCGTCAGTACATGAAATGTACGAGTATGCGAGCTGGAAAGCTGAATCACAACTTAAGCTTGAGAGGAGTACAAGAGAACACTTACCTTGGCTTTGTACGACTCATGAATAACTGAACTCAATATATAAAGCAATAAGACACATGCAATATATAAAGCTTGTAAAACAATATAAACAACTTAGCTTGTTAATGATAAAACAATAACAACTCAACTTTACTTAAATAAAAGTAATATAACTTTCGGTGGGAGTTTCTTTAACCGACAACCATCACTATGAGCCCTAGTGATGATACAA
>JAJOOR010024549.1:0-14266 GCA_036250505.1 Solanum acaule | reverse complement strand
AAGGGCATAACTCGCTCATACAAACTCGGAATTGAGCAAACTCGGTGGCGTTGGAAAGATCGTTCCAAGGGCTTTCCAAACATAACTGGAACTACTCCTGGATCATCCTGGGCTAGGAGTTATTACTGCTCAAAGTTGGCCAAAAACTCACTGATTTCCACACTTGGCCGAATTTCCAGATTCTGAATTTTTTTCAAAAAATGACTACTTTCAATTTCAAGATTCTTCATATTCATTTTAAATTGTCGGATGTTACAGATCTAAATGGAAAGAATCAAAGCATGAAGCAAAAACCATTGGATATGACCCATATAACACTGATATTGAGCATTTAGCTTATTGTCCAGATAGAGTTGAAGAAGATCAGTGGCGTTCATTAGTTCATTATTGGAGCTCAAAAGAAGCAAAGGTATGTGCTAAATTTCTCTTTCTGCATTTGCTCTACTAAATGAGAATTTCATAGAACTTGTCATAAAGTATTAAAGTCGTGTTTTCCATGATTATACTTCTTATTGTAGAACAACTAGAAGTTCTTTCTGATTTGTCTCTTTCTTCTAATTGGCAGAAATAATGTTGTTGTACATATCCAGTTTGCCAACCTGCATAAAATGTACTTGTATAGAAATTGATTGCACTCTGTGAAACTCAACTATGCTGCTTTTTTATATTTTTTCTTGGCTATTTCTTTTATATATTCAAGATTGTGCATGTCCTCTTATATATTGTTGTGTTCAAATTTCTAGGAAAAGAGTGAGAGAAACAAAGAAAGTCGAAAAAAATTTGACTATGCCACACACATCAGGGAGAAGAAGTCATTCTCAAATTATAGACGATGTACAAAGTAATTACTATTTATTTTCTATAATTTATATATTAAATAATACTTATCGTGAATATTTAATGTCAATTTCTTACTATTCAAACAGATGACAAATATGAATAATGGTGTAAAGCCAACTCGTATTGAGGTGTTCAAAAAAACTCACATTAGAGCGAATAAAGAACCAGTAAATGAGATAGCTGGTGAAGTTATGGTAAACTCTTACTCTTTAAAATATATAGGTACTTTATTTCTATTACAATTTTTTTAAAAAAACTTCTCATTACTTTACCTTTCTTTCAAAAATAAACAAATGGATGATCTTGCCGAGGTGTATCTTGATTTGAATGTCCCTGGAAGTGCTCCTAATGATGTGTACTCCCAAGTAATGGGATTAGACACTCATGGAATTGTCCGAACTCTAGAAAAAGGAGCATCTCCTAGCTTAGTATATGGCCCCGTATATAAACGATCTCAGGCTGAAAAATAAGATTTTGATACAAGGGTTGAGATGGAAGTTCAAAAAGCTACCTCAGCTATGAAAATTGAGATGACAGAGAAGATGTATGAAGCAAAGAAAAGAGATGGAAGCGATGGATAAAAAGTTGTTAGAAGTGAAAGAGGAAGTAAAAGAGAATAATGAAGTGATGGAGGGAAAATTATCGGAAGCAAAAATGGATATGGAAGAAATTATAGCGGATAAAGTGAAGGAAGGAATACAAGCATATGTAGAGTCTTTGCGAATTAATATTGATGCAAATTTAAAATCAGAGCAGGTGAAATAATTGTGTTGCTCACAAAAAAATACCTTTTTTAGATGAAAACTTAGTTTCTCTTAATTATAATAGTCTTCCTTTTTTGCAATAGGTTCCTGATAACCCACTTAAAGATTGTCAACAACCATCATCACATGTTCCAGGTGTTCACACAAGAAAGGTTAGAGAAAATTTCATTAAAATTTTGAATTTTATTTTAATTGCGTAAATCCTAACATTTATATGATCACAAGATCAACTAATTCCTCTTTCTTGTTTAATATGGATTAATCGACAAACTGTTAATTGTGCATCATGTACACATAAACAGTCTAAGTGATCATTCTTTTCTTTTGGTTCTTGTTGTTGTTGTTTTTCAGTTGGTATAGTGAAATTATAAACTGTGTTAATTTATCATATTATTGTCAACTGGTCTAATGATCATTGTAGTCTTGATTCGTATATTAGTTATCTATTTAGTTGCATCACTACCCTTGCAATGATAGAGCTATATGTAAGTTCATACATGAATAATTCATTAGGATCAGATAAGTATGTATAGTTATAACCATTCCAAGATGTGTCACGAGATGGTGCATTAGGAAAGACTCGGACATTCCATGGTCCAGCTCTGTAGAGTTCAGTGGAACCATTCATAATGAATGTTTGCAGGAATCCACCAGTATCGAATGTCCAGGTAAACTCACCTCTGGAAGGATCATTTGTGCTCTTCCATGACGAAAGGGAACGATGAAAACTAGTTTTCAGATTAATCCCAACCTTCATTCCAGGTAAAGTTGTGTCACCTGGATTGTCAAAACTTTGCCACACGTAGTTTTGAGGCTTATCCTCGGCTGCATCTCAAACAACAAGATTGCCTGAATCAAGGAGTTGTGCTACTGAATTTTGCCCATGTCTAGTGGAATCGGAGGACCAAATACTCTGACAGAACCATAAGAATTCCTTGTCTGGTAAAATTTAGCGCACTAGATGTGTCATTGAGTGGATTTTCTCTATTACAGGTTAGTACTTGAGACTAAATGAGTTATACGAAGATTTTAGTACTACAACAACTACTACGGCTCAATCCCAAGCAAGTTGTAGTAGGTGGATGGCTAACACTAGTCATTTTATGATGAATCCTCGAAATACTCATATAATGATGTTAATTCACTAAAATGTACCTTGGAGGAGCTGATTGTAACCGCTGTGACCAGCATGAAGTCTTGCCAACACACCGATCAACGGATCATTGTTATAAGTGGCAGGCTCAGTTTACTCATAGTTATCTCTTTGATCAGTGAAGTTGTCATAGGCATCAGGTCCACCAATAAGAGCACCAGTAAGGAGATTAGGATCGCTCGCCTTTCTACTATACCAGGTAGCATAGCCTGCCCGACAGCTAACAAAACTAGGATTAACCTTGAACGAGACAATGGAGAAAGCTCTGTGGTGTATTTGTCTTGGGTTATTGTTTCCAGATCCCACCATGTAACTTGTTGCTCTCGGGTTGTCACCAAGAATGTAGTCCACCTAGAACAACATCAAACATGATGATTAGTTCACCAAGAACACATTGTTAGTTCCATGCTTCAATTTATGATGAATCGTCATAATACAGGCTTGTAGCATTCTATCAAAGTTAAAATCTTTACCTGAGACTTAGAGAATGAGAGAAGCTCATTCGGAGAAACAGAACCAGAAGAACACTTGAGGTATTTGCCAGCAGAGGACAAATAGTCAGAATAAGTAGTGGCAAGGAATGCATCACTAGTAACAAAATACATATTGTTCCATCTTTGCCTATAGATGAGACCTCCAGGATTTTTCTGGGTATTTCTGTCACCCTTTGTAAGACATGAACACATAAAGTTCTTTGCTTTCTGGTGGTACTTCTCAAATACAGGTGCATTATGACCAGCTTTACTAGACATCAAGAACTGCCAACACATAATACCAATTATTTTATCATTGCGACTTCTGATAAGATAATTGTTCATTTCTAGTATGTTTTAATGTTGTTTCTGTGTATATATGGAGTTTTACTGTTTGTACAAGTTTATGTAGTATTATTTGAGTTGCATTGAGTCATCTTCCTTCAACAACATTTCTGGAGTACGCGTGAAATCACTCTCTGACTTTTGACGCCTTCTCACTAATTTCTCAAACCATCTATCTGAACCATTCTCTGATGTCTTGTGTTGATAGATGATTTGTAGGAACTCCATTCTCTGACATAAAACCATTAGCTACACTTTTAGATTTTGTCTGAAGACTAATACCTCCTCAGTATTACAAATACAAGTCTGATCCTCTTGCTCTATGTCTTGTTGTATTTATATAGATAATAAGGTATCGAATTGAGTTTCCTCTATACTTGTTGGACCACCAAATATCTCCCCATCTTTGGCATTGGCATCAAAATCACCTTCACAACCATCGAAAACACACAACTTGTGATTTCAGCAACACCACCTCTTCGTCTTGCAATCTGGCTCATCCAATTCACTTCAATTTCCCAGTCTTGTATTTGTCTTCTGTGCCCCAACCATTGTAGCATACAATTCCATATATTCTTGGTCACACTACATTCAAAGAATAAATGTGAGAATGTTTCTAAGTGTTGGCAACAAAAGACACAATCAGGGAGGACAGTGATTCTAAATTTCTGCAATCTCTCAACTGTTGCTAGTCATTTCTGTATAGCCAACCATATTATGAATTTATATCTAGGATGTATCTTTGGATGTAAAGAAAGATGTTTCCAGGCTACTTTGGGATGAACAAACATTAAACTTACATACATCTTCCGGATTGAAAATCTATCCCCAAGTTGGGCTTTAACAAGTTGTTGTTGAATTGTCTCATGGCTTCCTAGTCTGTTTATTAACTGATCTCTAGATTCCAGTACCTTCCTCACAACCCAGGAAGGTATCCTTGTCTGTTTGTATCTTTGTCCCAACACCAGATGTTTGTTTTGTTGAAGCAATCATATATCTTCCTTTTTTTATTCTCCTTCTGGAATAATTGGCACACTTATGTATTCAATGAAATGTTAAGTTTTGTATTTCATAAAGTATCAAAATAATCAATTTAATGTTTTTTCTCAGGCTAACATGATCAAGAAGACTGGAACTACCGTAGTTGGCACAAATAAAAAAAAGTGAGTATGTTTGAAAAAACTACAAGATCTTTCTTTTCTTTCAAAAGGAGGAAAATTTCATGTATATAATTACTGCTTTTGCATCAATTTCTTAATTTGTTTGTTTTTAGAAAAATTCAATTAGCCATTTTTGATATCTCAATTTGTTCTAGTTAACTAGCATCTAATTTCTATTATTATATAGTTATAAATTTTCTTATATGCATTTCTTGGGCAGAATTTTCAAGGAAATTGAGGTCAAGTATCGACTTCAACATGCTCGACTTTTGGATTGATGATTTCATAAAGATTTATTGCAAATTTACTGGAGATTTTAATTCCATTTGAATTAGGAGTTAATTAGTTGGTTTTATGTTGAGATCATTACATTTAGTTAGATTTCAATTTTACTTGAGATAGAAAAGATAATTTGTTTTGACATGTTTACTTTTATAGAAAACTTATTATATTGCTATTTTGTTCTTTGATTATAATATTAGAAAATATTTGTTTTATATAATATTTCTTGCTTATCATGAAGAAGATAGTTTTGAATGCACAGATTGTTTGTATGTATTTGTGTCTTGAGAAAAACTATATATAGATTTTTCTGGGATGTTTAAGGAACTTGGTAGCGACATTAGAATATTAATATGACATTTAGCAAAATATAAAATAATGTCACCAATTTTATGACATTCAATAATAGCATTTGTTGACATTAACTAAAGTGTCAGAAATTTCAATGTGACATTTTATAAATGTCCCAAGTAAGTGTCTTGAAATTTGTTTTACCAACATTTAATTTAAATGTCAGAAAGTGTAAGTGACATTTCATAAATGTCGAAAAAATAAATGTCATATATCTCATATCGACATTTACTTAAATGTCAAAAATAAATGTCATATATTTCATACCGACATTTACGTAAATGTCAAAAATAAATGTCATATATCTCATACCAACATTTACCTAATTATTGAAAATAAATGTCATATATATCACATATCGACATTTACCTAAATGTCGAAAATAAATGTCATATATATCATACTGACATTCACCTAAATGACAAAAATAAATGTCATATATTTCTTATCGACATTCACATAAATGTCGTAATAATCTTACCAACATTTACATATATGTTGCAAAGTACATGACGCAAATTCTTTTCAACATTTACCTAAATGTCACAAAATAAATGTCACAAATTCTTCCCGACAATTACCTAAATGTCAGAAAAATTCTCGACACTAAAATTTACGACATTTGGTCCAAATGTAAAATAAATGTCAATAAATAAATTTGTGACATTTAAACATCATAATACGACATTTAGAAAATGTCATTGTATCTCCACTTTCTTGTAGTATATTATGGTGGAAAAGATATAAAAAGAGGTTTTGAGAGACAATTGAGTTTTTTAATCATGCTAATGCATGCATTAAAACCATTGCATTACTAATACATGGAAATTCATGATATTAGTAATACACACCTTAACACACAATAGAGTATATAACTAATGCAAGCATTAATTATACATAGATTACAAAAGAGTACCAAACAAGGTACTAGTAATACACAAGGCTAATACATGCGTTATTTTTCCTAATACACTCTACCAAACGACCTGGTCCGTATTTCCAGTCTGAGTGAAAGTCCTATTTCTAATCTTTTTTCCCACTTTGGGAGAGTCTCATTAGTGATTCTAGTTTTGTACTTTTGTCAAGTTTATGGGGAGAAATTAAAGAGGTTTGGGTTTCGTTTGTTTGATTATATAAGTCTAAGTGTTTACTTGTGCACGCCTAAAGTCGAAAGGCTAGATGACAACTTATGCCAATAGTTGAAGGGAACCTTTATGTATTACTCCTTTAATATAATTATATTAGTCTTCGACATGTTTTCAGTCTTGTAATTTTGACATTATAAATTTTAATCCAATATGATACTCATTTAAGCATGCATGTGAATAGACTTTAAAAAGATTAGTTGGTAATCACATTCACATAAAACGTTCTTTTTAAAGTTTAGCATATAGTTTAAAGTTGAAAGTAATTCAAATTGTAGGTTTTTAGGGTTTAGGGCTTTGGGTTTCTTAGGGCTTTAAAGGTTTAGGGTTTGCGGCTTAGGGTTTTTTTGTGTGTTTTTTAGAGTTTAGCATATACGATTTAGGGCTTTTTAGGGTTTAGAGATTAGTGTTTTTAGGTTTAGGGATTTTTGGGTTTTTAACGTTTATTTAAGTTAAGTGTTTCTTAGCGTTTTTTATGGTTTAGGTTTTAGGGCTTAGGATTTTTTTGTGCTTTTTAGGTTTAGGGTTTATGGATTTTTAAGATTTAGGGTTTTGAGCTTAGGGTTTTAGTAGGGGTTTTAAATGGTTTTTAGGGTTTATAGGATTTAAGGTTTCTTATGGTTTTAGGTTTACGATTTAGGGGTTTAGGTTAGGCTTTAGGTTTTTTTTCGTTTATGTATTTTAGGGTTTAGCATATACGATTTAGGGCTATATAGGGTTAGAGCTTAGAGTTTTTTAGATTTTCGGGGTTTTTTTTTTATGGTTTTTAAGGGTTAAGTGTCTCTTTGGGTTTTCTATGATATAGGGTTTAGGGATTAGGGCTTTTATTAGTTTTTTTTTTTTGTGTTTTTTAGGTTCAAGGTTTACATATTTTTAGGATTTAGGGTTAAGAGCATAGTGTTGTGTAGGGGTTTTAAACGGTTTTCATGGTTTATTATAGGGTTTATAGGATTTAGGGTTTCTAAAGGTTGAGGGTTTAGGGTTTTAGGTTTATGATTAAAGGTTTTAGGTTAGGGTCTAAGGTTTAGTGCTTGCAATTTTTTAGGTTTAGGGCTTTAGGTTAAGGGTTTTATCTAGGTTTTTAGGGTTTAGGGCTTTGGAATTTTTGTAGGGGTTGGGTTATTTTAGGTTTTTTAAGGGTTAAGTGTTTCTTAGGACTTTTAGGGTTTAGGGTTTAGGGTTTAGGGCTTAGGGTTTTGTAGGGGTTTTAAATGGTTTTTATGGTTTATTTTAGGGTTTATAAGATTTAGGGATTCTTAAGGTTTAAGGTTTAGGGTTTCTTAGGGTTTTTGGTTTAGGTTTTAGGGTTTTCGGTTAGGGTTTAGGGTTTAAGGTTTAGGGTTTTAGGTTAAAGGTTTTATTTAGGTTTTTATGGTTTAGAGCTTTGGGTTTCTTAGGTTTAGGTTTTTTAGGATTTAATAGGTTTAGGGTTTAGGGTCTAGGTTTTTTTAATGTTTTTAGGGTTTAGCATATACGATTTGGGGCTTTATTGAGTTTAGAGCTTATAGTTTTTTAGGTTTAGGGATTTTTGGATTCTTTAGGGTTTTTAAGGGTTAAGTGTTTCTTTGAGCTTAGGGATTTTTTGTGTTTTTTAGGTTTAGGGTTTACAAATTTTTAGGGTTTAGGGTTTAGAGCTTAGGGATTTTAGGGGTTTTAAATGGTTTTTAGGGTTTATAGGATTTAGGGTTTCTTAAGGTTTAGGGTTTAGGTTTATGATTTAGGGTTTTAGGTTAGGGTTTAGGGCTTAAGATTTTTTAGTTTTAAGGTTTTATGTAAAGGATTTTATCTAGGTTTTTAGGGTTTAGGGCTTTGGGTTTTTTAGGTTAAGGATAGATTTTGGGTTTAGGACTTAGGGTTTTTTTGTGATTTTTAGGGTTTATCATATACGATTTAGGGCTTGATAGGGTTTTGAGCTTAGAGTTTTTTAGGTTTAGGGGTTTTTTGGTTTTTTAGGGTTTTTCAAGGTTAAGTGTTTCTTAAGGTTTAGGGCATAGGGTTTCTGTGTTTTTTTAGATTTAAGGTTTATGGATTTATAGGATTTAGGGTTTAGATCATAGAGTTTTGTAAGAATTTTAAATGGGTTTTAGGGTTTATTTTAGGATTTATAGTATTTAGGGTTTCTTAAGGTTTAGGGTTTAGGGTTTCTTATGGTTTTAGGTTTAGGATTTAGGGTTTTAGGTTTGGGTTTAGAGCTTAGGGTTTTTTTTAGGTTTAGGGTTATAGGTTAACGATTTTATCTAGGTTTTTAAGATTTAGGGATTTTGGTTTTTAGGCTAAGGGTTTTTTAGGATTTTATAGGTTTAGGGTATAGGACTTAGGGTTTTTTTTGTGTGTTTTAGGGTTTAGTATATACGATTTTGGGTTTATAGGGTTTAGAGCTTAGAGTTTTTTATGTTTAAGTGTTTTTGTACTTTTAGGATTTTTAAGGGTTAAGTGTTTCTTAGGAATTTTAGGGTTGAGGGGTTAGAGCTTAGGGTTTTATTTTTGTGTTTTTTAGGTTTAGATTTACAGATTTTTAGGATTTAGGGTTTAGAGCTAAGGGTTTTGTAGTGATTTTAAATGGGTTTTAGGGTTTATAGGATTTAGGATTTCATAAGGTTTAGGGTTTGGGGTTTTCTAGGGTTTTATGTTTAGGATTTAGGGTTTTATGTTATGGTTTAGGGTTTAGGGCTTAGGGTTTTTCCAGGCTTAGGGTTTTTCCAGGCTTAGGGTTTTAGGTTATGGGTTTTATTATTGTCTTTTGGGTTTAGGGCTTTGGGTTTTTTATGTTAAGGTTTTTAAATATTTTATAGGTTTAGGATTTAAGGCTTAGGGTTTTTAGTGTTTTTTAGGGTTTAGCATAAATGATTTAGGGATTTATAGGGTTAAGAGATTAGAGTATTTTAGTGTCACGATCCAAAACTAGTCATGAGTGGCACCCACACTTTTAACCTCCTAAGTGAGTGAACCAACGAATTCAACTCCAAATTATATCAATAATTCAACTACGAATAACAACAATAATGCGGAAGCTCAAAACTTATTAAAGTAAACAATAAAATAAACCTCTAACGTCTATTACTTATTATCCCCAAAACTTGAAAGTCATCACATCAAGGACATTTGTTCTCAAAATACCAAGTCTAAGAGTATTAAAGACACCAAAATAAGTAAATAGGATGGTTTATGTCCGAAATTTAAGGACATCATGCCATGACTGGGAGAATCCAGCACGAGCTAGAAGAAATAGCTCACCCTGAAATTTGATGTGCTGGAGACTGGCTAGAGCTGTGGGTGAGTCGAAGTCAATGGTACAGTTGCTGAACTCCGCAAAAGAAAATGAAGAAAACACAAATAGGGGTCAATACAAGGAACATGTACTGAGTAGGTATCGTCGGCAAACCCAAAATAGAAACTAATATGTATTGAATAATAATATAAAATCAACTATGACACTTAGCAGGTGGAAAGCAACAAACAACATGAATCTGTGACAACAACACTAAACTAAGTACGTAATCATTCAACAATATCAAGATCACACATGAGGACTCATGCCTCCAAGCCTAGCTATTTTGAGAATTGAGTTCTTTGAGATTGAGTACATTACGTTGTTTATATATGTTTTCCGTTAATGTTACCGTGCCGGGATGTGACACTCGATCCAATAATACCATGCCAGAACGTGACACCCGATCTAATAATACCATGCCGAAATGTGACACCCAATCCTATAATACCATGCTAGAACGTGACACCCGATCCAATAATATCGTTAATTTATCATTTATTATTACTACTTTTCACTTCATTAACAATAGTTCATCAAGCCTTCTTTATTCAAGGCATCACTTCGATAGAGAGGGTTCAAGATTATAAATTTCACAGTCTCAAGATTTCAGACCAATCACAAACCACACAATGAAGTACATAGAGAATTTCACAATATCACTCAATGCATATCAATCACTATTAAGAGTTTATCTATCAAATAGAATAAACCATAACCTACCTCCACCGAAGAACTGAAGTCATGCAAACTACTTCTCGAATACTTTTCCTTTCCTCAATACCTCCGAACCTTTCCAATCTAACAAGTATATGTGCATAATTTGTAAGTTAACGAGTCTATAAACACTCATATTATTCTATGTCTAGCCTAAACCCAAGAACTCACCTAATTCTATAATTAATTTCCTAAAGTTCAAACCTACGGGTAAGTCTTAATTCCTCCAATTCACATAACTTTAAAAAAATTTAAATAATTGAATACACCTAATAGTTAATTACCTATCTCAATATATCAAAATATAGTGTATAATATAATAATAGAATTACAAAACTTAAAGCTGAAGCCAGTGGTCACGGAACCAGTGGCAACCAACACCTACCAAATATATCTCCAATCCACAATGCACCCTAATAATAATTAATAATATAATAATATCTTATGTACTATCTTAAACATACTAACAAATTCATCTCAATTTCCTTAGTAATTATTAGGTCATTAATACATACAAACCTTGTCCCCCAACTTCAACCTAACTATAATATCCTTCCCACCTGTAACGCATGCAACAACCCCATTCGCAACTCTAATACATCGTAACTTATGTAAAGCAATAAAAGAATTGACATTAATTACCTGGATATCGATCCTCTTGATAGATGCCGCAGGTATTGCTTTCTCGCCTCAAACCCTTATTCTTTCTTCAGAATATATTTTTTTCTTTTCCTAGTTATTACATAAGACCAACTATAAAAGTGGTAAAGTGATCCACTATTAATTTTAATGTTATTTTCTTTAAACACCAACTAAATAAATTATTAAAACTACCCCATTAATTCTATAATTATAGTTACGAATAGTCCAAAATACCCATTTAAAATCTATTGAAAAGTAATTTATGAAATAAAAAGATCTAGTACTCAAAACGATCAAATGGGTCGTTACATCAGATAATAATTTACTCAGCGTTCGTCCTCGAACGATCAAAAGAAGGCGAGGGTAAGAAAGGGCACCTGAATCGATAAAAAGGTTAGGATATCTTTCTTGCATATCAGCCTCACTCTCCCAAGTGGACTCTTCAACTGGTTGATTCTTCCACTGAACCTTGATAGTTGCAATCTCTTTTGAACTCAACTTGCAAACCTCCCTATCTAAAATAGCTACAGGCTCCTCCTCATAAGACAGATTCTCATCAAGCAGGACCGAACCCCAACGAATAATGTAGTTTCCATCCCCATGGTATTTTTTCAGCATGGACAAATAAAATACCGGGTGCACTCCTGACAACCCTGAAGGCAAGGCCAATTCATACGCCACCTCTCCCACATGCTTAAGAACTTCAAATGACCCAATATACTTCTGACTAAGCTTACCCCACTTACAAAACCGCATCATACCCTTCATGTGTGAAACCTTCATCAGGACTTGCTCACCCTCCATAAAGTATAAGTCCTTGACCTTCTGATCTGCATACTCCTTCTGCCTTCTCTGAGCTGCTACAAGCTTCTCCTGTATGAATTTCACTTTCTCTAATGATTCCCTCAAAAGATTGGTACTCCAAGGTCTCACCTCGAATGCATCAAACCAACAAATGAGAGACCTACATCTCCTCCCATACAATGCCTCAAATGGGGCCATATCAATACTCGAGTGATAGTTATTGTTGTACAAAAACTCTGCTAAGGGTAAGAACTGATCCCAATGACCACCAAAATCTATCATGCACGCACGAAGCATATCCTCCTGCATTTGAATTGTTCGCTAAGACTGGTCATCGGTCTGAGGGTGAAATGCGGTACTTAGATCCAATCTAGTACCTAATTTAGCATGCAAGGTCCTCCAAAAGATAGAAGTAAATTGCATACCTCTATCTGATATGATGGAAATTGGAACTCCATGCGATTGAACATTCTCACAGATATAGAATTTGGCTAACTTCTCTGCATTGTAAGTCATCTTGACCGTAATGAACTGAGATGACTTAGTTAACCTGTCAACAATTACTCAAATAGAATCAAACTTACACAATCTCTTTGGAAGACCAACCAGAAAATCCATTGCAATTCTTTCCCACTTCCATTCAGGAATGGACATTCACTGAAGTGTCCCTCCAGGCCTATGATGTTCATACTTTACCTGTTGATAATTTGGACATTGGCCAACAAAATAAAAATGTCATGCTTCATTCTACTCCACCAATAATGTTGTCTCAGATCACAGGGCATACACACCCACCCCTTAATTCTCAAGACGCCTTCCTCATCAATCGCATCCTCTTTAGCCTCTCCACGCAATACCATATCTCGAATTCGGCTCAGCTTCTCATCATCAAACTATTTTTCCTTAATCTTGTCAAGAAAAGAAGATTTTGCCTCCACACAGGTCAAGAATCCTCCTTTTTCAAGTACTTCCAGACTCATAAAGTCATTAGCCAAAGTTTGAACCTCTCTAGCCAATGGGCGTCTAGAAACCTCTAAGTGGGCTAAAATCCCCATGCTCCCTACTTATCTACTTAGGGCATCTGCCACAACATTAACTTTTCCCGGGTGATATAAAATAGTAATATCATAGTCTTTCAATAACTCCATCCACTTTTTCTGCCTCAAATTCAAATCCTTTTGAGTGAAAACATATTGTAAACTGCAATGATCTGTAACACTTCACACTTGACCCCATATAGATAATGCCTTCACTGCTTCAATGCAAATACAACTACAGCCAACTCCAAATCATGGGTCGGATAGTGACGTTCATGTACTTTCAATTGCCTTGAAGCATAAGCAATTACATTCCTCTCCTTCATTAACACTACACCTAAACTAGAATAAGATGCATCGCAATAAATAATGAAATTCTTACCTTCCACTGGCAAGGCAAGAATCAGTGCAATAGTGAACAAGGTCTTAAGTTTTAGGAAGCTTTCTTCACACTCATTCGACCAAACAAATGGAACATTCTGCTTCTTCAAATTGGTCAGATGGAAAGCAATGGAAGAGAATCCCTTGACGAATCGTCGATAGTAGCTAGCTAGACCGACAAAGCTCCTTTCCTCTAAAACATTAGTAGGCCTTACCCAACTCTTCACTGCTTAGATCTTAGTGGGATCCACCATCACTCCATCCTTAGAAACCACGTGCCCCAAGAAGACACTGAATCGAGCGAAAACTCACACTTGGATAATTTGGCATAAAGCCTTTTCTCCCTTGACAACCCCAATACAATTCTCAAATGCTCCTCATGTTCCTTCCAGCTCTTTGAGTATATCATCAATAAATACAATAACGAAGAGGTCCAGATATGGCTTAAAAAATCTATTCATCAGTGAAACGACCCAAAAAAAAATGCCCAAAAATGTGCTTCGAAAACACCTATAATTGTAATTTCCACATAACTCAAAATCCGTGCATGATTTCGGAAATTCAACTTCATATTCTTATTCAGGGGGTCAAATTGAGTGGGAAATTCAACTTCATATTCTTAGTTGGTTTACCCAAGACTAGAAAAGGTTTTGATTCTATTTGGGTGGTGGTTGATAGGATGACAAAATCGGCTCATTTTCTACCGGTAAAGACAACATATGGGGCGGAAGATTATGCAAGGTTATATATTCATGACTTTGTAAGATTGCATGGAATTCCTCTATCCATCATATCGGACCGTGGTACTCAATTTACTTCACACTTTTGGAAGTCCTTTCAAAGGGGTCTAGGTACGAGAGTTAAGCTTACTACGGCCTTTCACCCGCAAACGGATGGACAAGCC
>JAJOOR010024548.1:0-11371 GCA_036250505.1 Solanum acaule | reverse complement strand
GACATCTGAAAGTCGGTATTATAATTTTTTTTGTTTTTTATTTTACACAAAACCATTATCCGGAAGACGATTTAAATAAAATTAAATCAAAATATTTCTCAATTTTGTTTTTTTTTATATGGAGAAATGGAGAAAATCGCGTCTACTAGTGCATATATTTTTAAAAAAATGTTTGGCCAACATTTTGACCAAAAAGCGACAGAGTAAGAGACATTGTCCGTCGCTTTCTTAAAATATTTGACCAGATATTTTGACCAAGAAGCGACGGACATAAAGATGTTGTCCGTTGCTAATTTAAAAAATAATTAAACAATTAAAATTAATAAAAAGCGACGGATGGCGTGACTTTTTTTAAAATAATAAATAATTATTTTTAATAAAAACCGACGGACTGCGTCACTATTTATATAAAATAATTAATTAGCAAACATACGCGGAAAAAAGCGACGAACTAAGCGATGCCGTCCGTCGCTTTTAACAAAAATAATTTTAAAAAAAATTAATTAAAAAGCGACGGACTAAGAGATGCTGTCCGTCGCTTTTTAAAAATGTTTGACTAGATATTTTGACCAAAAAGCGACGGACTAAGAGATGCCGTCCGTCGCTTTTTTTAAAAATTAATTAATAAAATAAAATAAATTTAAACGACGAACAGCGTGGTTATTGTTTAATTTGTAAATAATTATTTTTAATAAAAAGCGACGGACTAAGAGATGCAGTCCGTCGCTTTTTGTAAAATAATTTTAAAAATAATTATTTTAGTTAAAAAGCGACGGACGGCATCTCTTAGTCTGTCGCTTTTTTGGAGCGACGTAGTCCGTCGCTTTTTCTTTCGTCGTTTTTTAGCAGTTTTTTAGTAGTGGTATTTTTTGATGATATGACATCGTAGGTGTATTACACCCTTGAGAAGCGCATGAAACAAAAAAAAAAATTACTTACAAGTCATTCACATATTGACATGTCAACATTTTAAAAGATGAGAAAAATTCTAAACATAAAAAAACTTTAGCATAGTCTTCTTCCTCAAAATTCCACACCACCTTAATCTTCCATGCACCTTTGCTCACCAGCCCAATCCTTCTGCCACCATCTCAGCCTCACTCTTTTCTATATTCTCCTTCATTTTTCCTTTCTAATATCATTTCTCCATCATCAATATCATCATTGTTATCTTTATCGAAAAACTGCCTATTAAACAAATGACAGTCAAACCAGAAAAATTCAAAAGAAATGGTATAAATCTGAAAAATTCTAACTTAAAATTTCAAAAGAGTTAAAGTTGTCGAAGGGTATTTAATCAAAAAAAAAAATTAGAGTGGGTCAAAAAGTAGAAAAATCCGGTGAACCTCCATTTTTTCCGGCAAGACTATATAATACAAATCTAGATTATTTTTTTTTTGAAATTGTTAAAGATTTCAAACCCTAAAGATCCCACAATATAAAAATTATCAACAAATCCTAATTGATGTTTGAGGAAGAGAATGAGATCGGAGAAATGACAGTTATGGTGGTGATGAAAATCGTCAAATCGAAATAAAAGAGAGAGGGTAAATGACATCTATGGTGTTGATGACAGAAATAAAGGGTGGACGGACCATGGCAGGCGAACTGGTGGAGAAACTGTGGTGGGCTGTTGATTCCTACCAAAAGGTTTTTCGGGTGGGTGGGTTGTGTAAGCTAAGTTTTACTTTTCTATTATTTTTATTTATTTATTTTAAAAATAAATTAGAATATTTTCTTAAATAATTTTTTGAACCCAAATGACATATGTCACAATTTAATTCATTATTGTGTCATGTCAATTTTTGGCTGATTATTAAAAAATATATATAAAATGTATCAATTCTAAGGGGTAGAGGTGTTCAATATGTACAAGCACTAGTTAAGGTGTTCAAATAAATTATGATGACAATTTTAAGTGGATGTCGATGACTTAAGCCTATTCTGAATGTCTCTCGACATGAGGACTGATCATAAAAAGAAATTTCCAGGAAACTAGTGGACGGCAAGTACATGTTTTATGTGTTTATAGTTGAAGTTTTGAGTTTTGCTTAATATGACTTTATTTTGGTTGGTTTGCTAAGGAAGATTGTTGTGACAAATCCATAATTTGATTAGGTGATGTCTGTTGGCAGGTAATTCAAGTGCAGACTATTGTTAAGCAGCTAATCAAAATGCTATATACATTAATTTGGAATGGCCAATAGTGGTGATATGGTAAGAGACTATAAGCGTAATTAGTTACAGTAGCCTAGTGATAGTGGTGGAATCACTTATGGGACTAGCAAGGATAATCATGGGCCAAGTTGGTATAGGAATGGAAACATGATATATATAGGGAAAATCATGTTGGGAGCGTCATCCCCGAATGGATCGTGCAATGTGCAATTTGGATTTAGTCGAAATTCAATGTAGGCTCCGGACAACAGATGGGAAACCAAAAAAAAAAAAAACCAACAAAAACATTAGCTTCCTCCTATTGCTATTTGTGTGTGAACCAAACAACCCCTTGGCATTGATATGCTCAAAAGAAAAATTAGGGTTTTGATAGTATGATACAAGTTATAGGGAGGTGGTATCTGAGGACAAAGTGAAGTCAACATTATAGATACCCTTTTCCACTATTAACATCTCTATGCTACCATTCTCTCTCCCCCTCCCCTTAGAAATTGCTTGAAAATATACGTTGGTACTTCTCACTAGACTTTGTTTGATGCTTCATTTTGTTGTTGTATTTTTCATATTTCTTGCTCTATTCAAAGGAGGAGAAGTTTTTGATAGTTTTTTGAGTCTTGATATAGTACTAGTTTTAGTTATTTATTGATGGATTAAATGAGCTAGTCCACTTTTGTTAAGTTATGTTAAATTGTTAATGATATTTCACAACTTGTCTAAAATTAATCAAGTTAGAAGGTGAGCAAAACTCATCTTTATTTTTCGGCATAATACATAATTTGGTCTCATCAATTGATATCATGTATATCCTTTAGCTATGTTTATAATACTTCAATTTATATAGATGTTAACAAGTAAATACATGTTTTTTACGTGATAATTTGTGTATTAATTAAGCTACGTAGAGGACCTATGTTTAGTTGTTTAATTTTATACAAATAAATGTCTATTTGTACATACACTAAGTTAAAAAAAAGATTTATATATTATGGCTTGATATAACCTTCGTTATGAAAGTGACTTATATATACTTCTATTGTAATATAAATGACTCACATATACCCTTTTTCTCTAACGGAAGTGAAAAAAACTAATTTTAATTTAATTTTTAAATTATTTTAAAAAAAATAATATAATCCATACAAATTATTTACTCCTCCTCAAACATATATTTTTTTGACTTTTTTTTTGTTTCAATGACTAATTTAGATTTATTATTTAGATGGTCAAATTTAGTTGTGTTTCACTAATATTCTTGTAAATTTATTATAGATGACCCAATTTTTTCTTCAAATACAAAAGCTAAATTACAATATAGCCTAAAAAGATAGTTCTAATTATAATATAGCCACAAAAAAAGGTTTAAATTTTTCTCTTTACACTAAGAAATGAAAGAAAAAATACAGTAGGAAACTCAAATAAAGATAATCAAAGAAGTCAAAAAAACAATTTATGTATGAAAAAGATTAAAATATACCTTGAACTTTGCTAGAAGAATCATATATATCCCTAAATAATTTTATTTAAAAAAAAAATTAAAGTCAAAAATATAAATTTAAAACTTCTTTTTTTACTTCCGTTAAATGATGGCTATATGTAAGCTCATTTTATAATGATATGGATATATGTGAGTCGTTTGTATAACAATAAGAATATATATAAATCCCTTTCATAACGAGTATCATATTTGCTTCAAATGACAAAGTTAAGGCCTAAGGGGTATATCAGACCCTTTCTCTAGTTAAAAAGATATATACAAACTAAATTTTGATTATCTCGTCTTTCGTCAGCTTTTTGCAATTATTACTCAGTTTTACTCTTATAACATGTCTCATTTTTCACCCACATATTAAGCCATTTCTACCTCCCATATAATTTTAAATATTTATTTGGAATCATGAAGTTTAAACGATGATATCAATTTTTTAAGAAAATATAAAACTTGACTTATAAGTTCTCATATTTTGTAAAATAATAAAAATAGATACATCATTTTATTTCTTGCAAAAAAAGATTTATATTCGGTGTGAAGAGATTGTTTACACCATTGGAAATGATTATATTAAAGTATAATCAGTTACAACTATTGTTAACTAGTGTATCTTTATAAAATTATGTGTATTTTAAGTTTGTAATCGCAAAAATATAACTATAACAATATGAAAATATGTGATTTATCAATAAATTAGTCTTACAATATTCCGATGTTTTGTTTATGAATTATTGTTTGCTCATTTGATAATGGCATAAGAATTGAGATTTTTTTATATATATAGTTTTCACTTTTCACAATTTGTAGAGTTTTCGTATTTATGAAAAAAATATAACCTAAAAAACTCAAATTGTATGCCCAAATAAATTTTTTAACTTTAAGTGAATATAATTTTAAATCGTAATTTCATATCGCATGTCCAAATAAACCCAGACATAATTGATTTTGTCAAACTAATTGAGTTAAGTCTATATATCAGGTGCATCTGAATAGGTGGACTGGCCAATTAGCTAGTATTAACAGTCCCTCTTGAATTTAGAGTCAATTCTTATCTTGTTCTTTATTTATATTTTAGTGAACTTATCTGTGCTTTGCGTGGAGTAAAAGAACTATATCATCCATCTTTTTCCTAAAACAATTTTTTACTATATTGGAAAATTAATTTTGAACATGGAAATTTCAAATTAAATTTGAAGTTCAAAATTTGAATTTGAAACACTTCTCAACTACCTCCATGTTTAGAATTTCAAATAAAACGTTATCCTGTCTCATTTGTGAAATAATATAAAAAAACACAACTAGAGTTTTAAAAATTTCTAGTAAAGTGAAAAACTATTTAATTTCTAATTATAGATATCGTCAAATGCCCACCGGATTCATGACCTTTTTTTTTTTTCTATTACTCGAATATTAATTTAATCAAAAAGTATATATTTATTAGAATCAATTTTATTTTCAATATTCCTTTCAAACGAATAATTTAAACTAAAGAAATCAAAAATGGAATCGGACGGAAAGAGGTGAGGATACTTGGCTCATGGTTGTTTCTTCTTCCCAAGTAGCTCCCTCTACGGACTGACTCCTCCAAAAAAACTTTACTAAAGCGACTTCCTTATTTCTCAACCTACAAACCTGATGGTCAAGAATATCAACTGGAACCTCTTCATAGGTGAGACTATCTTTCATAGTCACACTCTCTAAAGGTACTATCGATGCCGGATCTCCCACACACTTCTTCGACAAGGAAATGTGAAAGACTGGGTGAACCGCTGCTAGTTCTGTGGGAAACTCTAACTCAAAAGCCACATTACCAACCATTTTCAGGATTCTGTAAAGACCTACATACCTGGGACTGAGCTTCCTTTTCTTGCCAAATCTCAACACCCCTTTTATGGGTGACACTTTTAGGAAAACCCAATCATCGATTTCAAACTCTAAGTCCCTTCTTCTCACATCTGCATAGGACTTCTGATGACTCTGATCTGTCTTTAGTCTATCTCTGATGAGTTGAACTTTCTCCATAGCCTCATGAACCGAATCTGGCCTAATCAAGGTTGTTTCACCTACTTCAAACCAACCAACCAACCAGATATCTACATCTACGCCCATACAGTGCCTCATAAGTTATAGGCGAACTCTATGAGAGGTAGGTGATCATCCCAATTACCCCTGAAATCGATCACGCAAGCTCTCAACATGTCCTTTAAGGTCTGAATGGTACGCTCTACCTGACCATCCGTGTGTGGATGAAATGCGGTACTGAGATTCACCTAAGTACCAAGATCTTTCTGAAACAACTTCCAGAAATGAGAGGTAAACTGAGGACCTTTGTCTGAGATGATAGACAAAGGAACCCCATGTAACTTGACTATCTCATTGACTTAGTCTTGACTGCCAAGAAGTGAGCTGACTTAGTGACTCTGTCTACTATCACCCAAATGGAGTCATGTTGTTTGTGAGTACGAGGTAAACCCGTAATGAAGTCCATGTTTATCACCTCCCACTTTCATGTAGGAATGTTAATCTCTTGAGTCATACCCCTTGGTTTCTGATGTTCTACTTTAACCTGTTGACAGTTAGGACACTTAGCCACAAAATTTGTGATGTCTCTCTTCATACCGTTCCACCAAAAGACTTCCCATAGATCATGGTACATCTTAGTGGCACCCGTATGAAGAGAATATCTAGAATTATGGGATTCTATAAGGATCTGCTTCCTCAACTCACCCATATTAGGAACACATAAGCGACCCTGGTAATTAAGCACACCATCTCTTCCTTGGGAGAAAACCTCAACTCTCTGTTGATGAACTACATCTTTCCACTGAAGTAATATAGGATCGCTATCCTGTTTTCCGTTAACCTCTGCTACCAATGAAGATTCTGACCCATTCTGAACTATCACACCGCCATCTGACGTATCCATAAGGCAAACTCTTAAGCGAGCAAGCCGGTGAACATCTTTGGCTAATTCTTTCTTCTCTTCCTTAACATGTGCTACACTACCCATAGATTCTGCTGAGGGCGTTAGCTACTACATTGGCCTTGCCCGGATGGTACAGTACATTCATGTCATAGTCTTTGACAAATTTAATCCATCTCCTTTGATGAAGATTCAACTCTTTCTGTGTGAACACATACAGGAGGCTCTTATGATCTGTGAACACATCAACATGAACACCATACAACTAGTGTCTCCAAATCTTTAGGGAAAATACTACGACTGCAAGTTCTAGGTCATGAGTTGGAAATTCTTCTCATGGACCTTAAGTTGTCTAGAAGCATAAGTTATGACCTTACATCGCTGCATCAACACACAACCTAGACCGACCTTGGATGCATCACAATAAATTACATAACCGTCTAAACTATCTAGTATAGTAAAGACAAGAGTTGTACTCAACCTAGTCTTCAGTTCTGAGAAGTTTTTCTCACACTCATCTAACCACTGAAACTTGACCTTTTTCTGATTCAACTTGGTTAATGGGGAAGCTATGGATGAAAAACCTTCAATCAGCCTCTTCTAATAACCGTCCAAACCCAAGAAACTTCTGATATCAATCGACGAAGTGGGTCTGGGCCAGTGTTGTACTGCCTCAATTTTTTTAGAGTTCACTTAGATCCCTTCGCTAGATACCACATGACTAAGGAAAGCGACTGACTATAACCAGAATTCACATTTGCTAAACTTAGCAAATAGCTGGAGATCTTTGAGAGTTTGCAAAACAACTCTCAGATGAGTCGCATGCTCTTCCTCGCTCGAAGAATAAATGAGGATATCATCAATAAAGACGATGATGAACAAGTACAAATATTGTTTGAACACCCTGTTCATTAAGTCTATGAAAGCTGCAGGAGCATTTGTTAGTCCAAAATACATAACCACAAATTCATAGTAACCATACCGATTCCTCAAGGCTGTCTTTGGGATGTCACTATCTCTAACTCTAAGATGATAGCTGGATCTAAGGTCTATCTTAGAAAAGCAACTAGCACGCTGAAGTTGGTCGAACTAGTCATCAATCCTGGGATGGGATATTTATTCTTGATTGTGTCGTTGCTTAACTAATGATAGTCAATGCACATTCTGAGAGAACCGTTTTTATTTCGCACGAACAATACTGGGGCACCACATGGAGAGATGTTGGGTCTAATGAAGCCTTTATCTAGAAGGTCTTTCAACTGTCCTTTCAATTCCTTAAGCTCACCTGGAGCCAATCTGTAAGGAGGAATCGATAAAGGCTAGGTATCTGGAAGGACATCTATTTCGAAGTTGATTTCGCTTTTAAGAGGAACTCTAGGATGATCTTCTGGGAACACTTCTGGAAACTCCTTTACTACTAGGACTGACTCAAGATTTGGGTTTCAAATCTTGAATCCTTAACCTAAACGAGATGATACCTTTTGGAAATCATTTTCCTAGCCTTAAGGTAAGAGATATCAATCCATATGCACTGAGCTACTACCCTTTCCACTCTAAGACTGGTTCGTTTTGAAACTGAACCGAACCATCCTAGTTCTACAATCGACTGAGGCATAACAAGAATGTAACCAATCCATACCTAGAATGACATCAAAATCTACCATTTCTAACTTTACAAGGTCTGCTGAGGTGACTTTCTGGAAAATTGTGACAGGGCAATTTTTGTATACTCGTCTAGCTATAACTGGGTCACCAACTAGAGTAGAGACTGAGAAGGATTCTGAGAGAATTTCTAGACTGACACAAAATTTAATGCTATATACCGAGTTACAAAAGAAAGTGTAGCCCCTGGATCTAACAATGCATAAACATCTAAATAGAAGACTCTCAACGTACCAGTGACCACATCGGGAGAATCTTCCTAGTCCTGGCGAGCCTGAAGAGCATACAACCTATTCTAGCGCTAAGCACCACTTGTAGCAGATGAGGCACCCTGCTGAGTAGGGTGACCTGCTGGCGTTGCTGAAGTAGTAGACTGAACGCTGTCACCTCCTTGTCCTTGCCTGGTAGAAGGGTAATCCTTCAACCTATGACCAGATTGGCCACACCCAAAACACCTCTCTCTGCCAATAAGACACTCACCCAGATGGTTTTTACCACAGTTTGGGCAAGTTGGAAAAGTTCGATTAATTGAAGAACTCCCCTGTGACTTAGAGCCTGATGCCCTACCTTTTTTATCTTGTCAAAACCTGGGGCACGGAGTGCTACCTTATGAAGATGCTAGAGTTGTAGACCTCTGCTGAAATTGTGAGCGATTTCCACCGCCCGACCTTTACTAAGAGTCTTCATAATTCCATGGTCTAGCCTTCTTGTTGTCCTCATCCATTTCCTTAAGCTTATCTCTCTTGACTTGCTGAGCATGGGTTATTAATCTGGAGATATCCATAACCCCTAACAACATAGCATTCCTTCATTCAGTCTTTACCAGATCAAATACTCCAAATAAGAACTTGCTCATTTGTGCTCTCGGATCGACAACCATGTGTGGAGCATACCTAGAGAGCTGGATGAACTTTAACATGTATTCTTAGACCAACATTGAACCCTACTTCAAGTTCATGAATTTATTTGCCTTAGCCTCCCTCAACTCTCTCGAGAAGAACCTGTCCAGAAAAGCTCCATTAAAATAGTCCCGTCACAGGAGCTGCATTCTCACCCCTATTTTCATTCCACTGCGTGAACCAAATATGAACCACTTCCTTAAGCTGGTAGGATTGCAACTCCACCCTATCAATACCTGTCACTTACATTACCTTAAGAATCTTCTTGACCTCATCAATAAAGCTTTGTGGGTCCTCACCTACCTGTAACCCTAGAAACTCTGGTTGATTCATATGCACAAAGTCTCAAACTCTGGTTGCAGCTGATCCACCAGTGGGGTTTGCAGGAGCTGGGGCCTGCTGATTGTTCTGGACGTTGGCAACGGTCTGAGCCAAAAGCAGAATCACATTCCAGAATTCTACATTCGTAACCTCATGGTTCGAGACTGAAGAAACTGCGTTAGCATGCGGGCATGAGTATTCCATGCGTTAGCTCTACGAGGAGGCATGATCTGAAACCTACAACGACGGAAGAAGAAATTGAATCACACATGCATGAAGAGATGTAACACCCCAAAAATTCTATGACTTAAGTTAGAGCCTCACCTTATGAATAATGACTTAAAAATAGTTAAAATGATGTTTCTAAACCTGAATTAATGCAATTGACTTGGTTTGGAAGAGTAAAAGCCTAAATGTCAAGAAACAACCACGACGTCCGGAAACTAGAGAAGAATGTTTTCTAGTTTGTCCTTAGGTTTTGGGCAGGTTTGGGAGTGTCGTATGATGGTATAATCTTGTACAAAGGTTTAAATTAGGTAAATATATGTTTATAGGGACAAAACGTTTGAATACGACACCCCGGGGCCACCCTAAGGGTCCCCGAGGAGGACCCCAACCTTGGCCAAGCAAGCTGCCAAGGCAGCTTGCAAATTGCACTTGGAGGGAATAGGTCCGCGTCGCGGACTAGCTCCCCCAAGGAGAAAAAATTTAGTTCGCAACGCGGTCGTGTTGCGGACTTTATTGTCTCAAAATTTAATTCCAAATATCTTCAGGGAACAGCTCCGCGTCGTGGACTTGTTCCGCGACGAATATGCAGAAATTCAGAAATTGATTTTTACTTCATTAAAGAGTCCAACTAAGTGAGGGGTATTTAGGGTACTTTAGGGGACGTGTACATAATGATTTTTAAGTCAATTTACCTCACTTTTATCACTCAAACACAAAACCCCAAAGATCAAAACCTAAAGTTCCTCCTTCTCTCCCTCTCTCTCTCTCTTCTCAAGAAACCCATTGAAGAAGATTGGAGCTTCAAGAAGAAGACCAACTCTCCAAGGTTTAAATTTGGATTTTCATGGTTAATTCATCAATAAGGTATGGTTGCTTATCACTCTTGGGATACCTTTCCCCAAGAGGCCCCTTCAAGATGAATTTCAAAATCTCCAATTTCTAGGTTTCAATCCAAAAATGTGGGTCTTCTTTCTAAAGTGAAAGTGATGTTATAAACTGACTTTGATTGATGTTATATGAACAATTATGGATGAATTTATGTTGTATTGGTGGTTTATTGAAGAATTCCCCATGAGACCTATGTTTCTCCTTTTTTTCCTAATTCTAACCCTAGTTTGTGTTGTATATTGATTGAAGGGTATGAATTGAATGTGATGTCATGAAATTCATGTTCGTATGATGATTCTACCCTAGGTTATGTATAATTTCTATGAAATTAGGGTTGAGTCTTTGAATGAAGCCTTGAAGGCTATGAAGGGAATATGTCAATTGCTTATATTGATGTTGATTATGCTATTACGTCATGAATTACCTTGTATTATGTGTTGGTTATGAATTGTTTGGTAATTGAAGTATTAATGTCCTATGAAGGGCAAAAAGGTATGAAGGTTGGTTTTTCTTTGAACTCAAGTATGAAAGGTGAATTACTTAGATTGTAATGATGCTATACCTAATGTGTTGTTGTGGTGTTGACGACCTAGTTTCCTCATCCTTAACCCTCTACACTTGAATTAGCTATGAAGTATGTATGTATGTTATGGTATGATTGGTATATGATTGAAAGGTAGTTCTCATGATTATAATGTAATGTAAAGTGAAAGGTTTACTCACTTGCTAAGTGTTTCTAAAGTGAAAGGATTGTTACTCACTTATGAACACATATGAGCTATT